>PVIJ01002603.1:71124-156192 GCA_004024925.1 Scalopus aquaticus | reverse complement strand
CCTTATTTAGAGCTTTAATGTCCTTGGTTACTTTTTGTCTTCTTGATCTGTCCAATAGAGAAAGTGGGGTGTTGAAGTCTCCTACTATGTATGTATTTTCTTTAATGTCTGTTTTCAGGGATGATAATAATTGTCTGATATATTTTGGTGCTCCTTCATTTGGGGAGTATATGTTGATGATTGTTATATCCTCCTGTTTATTGTCCCCTTTATCATGATGTAGTGACCAGCTTTGTCTTTTTTTACCTTCTTAAGTTGAAGTCTATTTTATCTGATGTAAGTATAGCTGTTCCTGCCTTCTTTCTTGGTCCATTTGCTTGTAGGATTGTTTTCCATCCTTTAACTATTAATCTCTGTTTATCTTTCGCAATTGAATGTGTTTCGTGTAGACAGCAGAAGGTTGGGTTCTGTTTTTTGATCCATCTTGCTATGATGTGTCTTTTAATTGGTGTGTTTAGTCCATTTACATTTAGAGTTAATATTGATATACTGTCATCCATATTTTTTTGTTTAATTGTTTATCCTTTTGTGGTTCTAATTATTACCTTATTCTGTGTTTCCTGGTCTTTCTTCTGTAGGTTTTGTCTTCATGACTTCTTCTAGTATTCTTTGGAGTGGGGGTTTGGTTGTGATGGATTTCTTTAGTTTCTGTTTGTCGGAGAAGGTCCATGTTTTTCTTCATAGAGGAAGGAGAGCTTTGCAGGGTAGAGTATTCTTGGTTGACATTTGTTGGCATGTAGTGTGTTATATATGAGGAGGGACAAGTCTTTGTAACCAAAGCCCAGCCCCTCACGCAGGGTGTCCTCCTGGTGCTCCTTGGCCTCTGCACTCCGGGAAATTTTTTTTTAATCTGGCATCCGGATGGAGCCAGAGTTCATCCCTGTCCCTTGGGTGCTGTCATGTGCACAGCAGGTGCTCCCTTCCCGCTCCCCGCACCCTGGTGGGCCCAGTCCTGCGTTGGCTCCACTCACCCACCTCCAGCCCCTTCCAGTCCCCATGCTTTCCTCTGTGTCTATCTTGCAGAAGAACAAGTTTTTGTGAATTCAGCCAACAGTCATTAGCACCTATCACGAGTCAAACACTTTTTGGCACATGGAGCAAATAAGCGCACCTACCTTGGAGGCGCCCCCCAGGGCAGAGGCCCCTGTCATCTGGAAAAGGTGGGAGAAAAAGCACACACAGAGCCGTCCTGACGGGAGAGCACTCGTGTGAGCTCCACTGGCCACAGCGCTGCACTGGGCAGCAGAGTCGGGACACTCACGCAACAAAATAAAATAAGGACAAGCCTTTCTATGACGCAGAACCAGGCGTGGCTTGATAAGGGTGCCCAGCTCATTGGTGCTCCCAGGTGACCTGAGGGCAGCGCAACAGCCAGGCCCAGCTTCCCAGCACCCAGCTATGGGGACAGGCGCTCCGGCAGGAGGCAGCATCCCCCCAGTGAGGGTCTGGGGAAGGTTTGCAGCATCAGAGAGCTCTTCAAATGCGCAGCTTGAGGAGCTGCCAGGTCTCATCTAAAGAGCCATGTGCTTGGCACTCAGTCTGGCTAGGCCTGATTCATATGGAACCCCTGAGAGCCATGGACAAGGGCGTTTACAGACCTAGAAAACCCTACGTGCTCTTTTAAATTTTTTCCTCTCCCCTGAGAAAAGTGGGAGTTAAGAGATTTATGGTGCCTCAGCCAGTCCTCCGCCCCCATGACCACTCCTGGCATCCCACTGGCTCTGCGGCAGCCTAATCCACAGCCACAGCTGTGCAGCCAAAGCAGAAGCCTCAGTGGGAGCAGACAGACGGCAGCCAGGTTCCTATACCTGGGAGAGGGAGAGGGCATGTCCCCTCACATGCAGGCAGGCTTTGGCCAGAATGACAGGGCAGTTTCTGAAGCCACAAGACATAATCCTGGTACCTCAAGTGCCACAGACAAGACCCCAGCCAGGGTCCATTCCCCATTAAACCTGCACAGCTCAGTCCTGCCTCTGTGGGTTTGAGTTGACTTAGCATGTTCCTTAAAGTACCACATTTTCCAGCCTGGCACCCCAGCTGGGCACAATATTATGCTGCATTTGCCTATCCCCAGCTCCAGAAAGAGTCAAACAAAAGGGGTTCAAAGTTGGTTTGGGAGTCCTGCCTTCCTTTGAAGATGCCTTCTGTGGCACAATGTCAAGGACACAGAGAAGACCCTTTCACCAAAGAACTAGATGGGACTTTGCTAATTGAAACAGCACGAGCTCCTATAGTGTTCAGTGCCGTTCTAAGCTCTTGATAAGTGTAACCCACGTCATCCTCACAAGCCCTATGAGAGGTGTTTGATTACTCTGCCTTCTTTACAGATGCAGGAACTTGCTCTGGTCTTGCCCCCGGTCACCTAGCTAGTAAGGAGGGGGGCAGGACTTGTACCAGAAGCATCCTTTTGCTCTTTCCCCATTCCCACCTGCCCCTACCCCCACGCCACAGAAAAGTCCTATCTCCCAGCTGGTGTGGGGTGATGTCTCTGGAGGGCTTACAAGATCCCCTCACTGAACTCACTGAGGCCCTGGGATGAACGGGATTATACTAAACATGAATATTTCTTCCTTGTTATATTATCCATTTTTTCCTTTCAGCACGTTCCTCATTTCAGTCATTCCTTTTCCTTTCCAGACCCCAGGAGCCAGAAATAAACACATGCAGTCTTCGCGCTGATGTAAATAACCACTGGCTTTATTGAAGCCATCTGCTAGGGCGATAGGTTGAAATCAGAGCTCTGGAGTGTTTTCCACCAAGCACCCTGAGGCATTCAGGAAGTTGAGCTGCTGCCCTTCCCAGGCATATCTGTTCTGCTCCCTTCCAGAAGCACCCTCACTACAGAAGCCATGTGTTCAATTTCTTGGTGTCCCTAGAGCTCAGAAGTCTAGTCATTTCTCTATACTTACAATAAATTCCTCTCTCCTCTTCTCTCCCGTCACCCCAAGAAGTCACCTAATGCCTCCCAGACACAAACTACCTGATATCATGTTGTCCTGGGGCCTCAAGTTTGAGGACAAATTGAGTCAGTGCATGCAACATGTAGCCACAGCCCATGGTGCTCACCAGTGCTATCCAGTCCCCACATGTCCCCACCATGTCCCCCTTGACTTAATTGTAATTGAAGCCTTCTTCCTTCTCTCCTTTCTTTCTCTTGCACCACCCCCCCCCCACACACACACACACACATCCAATCAGTAGCCAAGCCAAGTCCTATGGATTTATTCATCTGGAAATATTCAGCAAGATGCCTACTTTGTGAACCAGATGGATGGAATCCCTGTGCATGTGGCATTTTCAGACCTGTCCTGCCTCTATTGTCTCACACTTCCCAAACTCCTGCCACACTCTCCTCTAAGCTCCCTCCCCATTATGTATTTTGCTTGCACATGACTGATGGATAAATCTTATATAAGCCCACCCGAGAGCAGGTCTTTGTTGGAGGTCTTTGCTAGAGCGCAGACTTGGAGTTCCACACTAGCCACTACTTCCTACAAGTAGGGGGGAATCTAGACACCCCCACAATGCTCTTGCTCATCCCAATACAGAATTTCCCAGAGGATGACCCAGACATATCTCAGAATCACCTCTTGTGCCATTAAAATGCACCCTCTCCCGACCTTCCAAACCAGAATCCCCAAAGGTGGGATCCAGAAACCTTCCTTTAAACCAGTTCCTCAATCATTGGCATGCACTCTACAGTCTGATGCACATTTACATGGGCAACAACCCCCTAAAACTACAAATGTTCCCCAAAGTCTGGCTTTTCCACCAGGACTGGGTTTACTGTGTTCCATACACTAGGACCGAAAAGCCAACTCCACCCCTAGCTTCTGGTTGCCCCTCTGACAATTGTTACCAACTTAGTGGCTTAAGACAACACATTTATTACCTTACAGGTCTGGATCTCAGAAATCTGAAATCAGTTTCACTGAGGCTAATGTCAAGGAGATGGCAGAGTTGGTTTCTTCTAGAAGCTCTGAATGTTTTCTCTACTTTTCCAACTTCCAAGGGCAGCCTATATTCCTTGGCTTGTAGTCCCTTTCTCAGTCTTCAAAGCATCACTCCAACCTCTCCTCCCATTGGCATGTCACCCACTCCTCCGACTTGACCCTCTGCACCCCTCTTATAAGGACCCTTATGATCATGCCAGATAATCCAGGAGACATTCCCCATCTCAAGACCCTTAACATCTACAAAGCCCCTTTTGCCATGAAAGGTAACATTCACAGGTTCTGGGGTTAGGGCATGGACATATTCCACCTTCTACCTTGTACACAGTGTTGAAGCACCCTTTATCCTTTAGCTGGGTCCACCCATCTGTTCCTAGGTGTATCAAGGAAACTCCTGAGTGAACCCCCAGGTTGGGGAGAAAGTAAGTGCCAGAGAACCTATCAATAAATGGGCCCATGAGAAATAAAATTAAGAGGAAGGTACGAAGAGTTCCATAGATCCTCTGCCCTCACACATGTGCAGCTGCCCCTACAGTGCTCCCCTCGGGAGAGGCAAACTTGTAAGGTGGATAAATCTATATTGACACATGATTATCAGCCATATGATTGAGTCAGTCCAGATCCCTCAGGCGTGGTAAATTCTCACGTGTCCACTTTGCTTTCCTGCTTCAGAAAACCTCTGGAGGGACTTTCCAGTCCATGCTCCACACTGGCTGCTATGTGATCTTGAAGGAAGAGGAGCCAACCAGCCATACCCACCTTCATGGCAAAAGGAAGGTCTCTCTGAGGAGGTAATATTTGAGGAGACATCTGAACAAAGGGAGTGAACCAGCCATCAGGAGGCCTGGAGGTGGAGCACTATGAAACAAGGGAGTAAGAGCACATGGCGGTGGGGGGCCTCCCTGGTGGCACAGCAGGTTAAGTACACCACTGTGAAACTATCCAGAGCCACTGCAGTGCAGGTTCGATCCCCAACGGGGAGACTCCCACAGGCGCAGCAGACCTCTCCTGCCTTACCCGCTGCTCCCCTCAGCAGTGTATTTCAGTCAATCTGCCTGTTCTGCTCCCCACTCCATCTCTGGTGAGTCCTCTCACCACCCCACACCTCTGACCTGAGCCCCAGCTTGTATGCATAGGTGAATAAATCTTAAAAAAAAAAAAAAAGAGCACAGGGCTTGAAGAAAAGGAGAATAGAGAATAGGACCGTTGGAAGAAGAGAGAGGCCAGCATTTCACATGACCTGGAAGAGACGACACAGGAGAAGTCTGGGAGTTTCTAAAAGCACAGGCGAGTTGATGAGAATAACAACAATAATAACAATAACCATTCTATGCATAGTAGTATATATACACATATACTAAAACTAACATGTGTATCATCAGGAACTGTTTGAAGTACTTTCCATCAATTTAATTCTCAAAAATTTTCATGAGTAGCCACCTTGATCCACATTTTACAACTGAGGAAACTAAGAAATTTGCCAAACCCACATTGTTATCATGGTGTGAAAGCCAGAATTTAAACCCAGGCACCTGGCTTCCCAGTCCTCATTTTAAGCCCCAAACTAGACTGTCTTTCCTGTCAAGGACATCATATGAAAAGATGGCTCTCCGTGTGATAAGGGAGGGAGATGAATAGGAACACAGAGATTTTTTAGAGGAGTGAAAACATTCTTTATGATTCTATGTAATGGACACATATCATCATCCATTTGTCTAGACCCATAGAATGGACAATGCCAAGAGTGAGCCAGATGGGTGAGAATGATGTGTCAATACAGATTCACCCATTGTGACAAATGCACCACTCCCTAGGGGTGTTCATAATGGGGGAGGCTGCACAGGTGTGAGGGCAGAGGCGTCTCTTCGCCTTCCTCTTAATTTTCCTGTGGCCCTAAAGCTACTTGAAAAAAATTAAGTATTGAAAAGAAAAAAGTTAAGCCTAGGGGCCTCCCTGGTGGCGCAGCGGTTGAGCGCTGTGCTGTGGAGCTGTCGGCAGCGGCAACACGAGTTCGACGCCCGGCCAGGGAGATTCCCACATGGTGCGGCAGACCTCTCCTGCCTCACCCACTGCTCCCTTCAGCAGCGTATTTCTGATCTGCCTGTTCTGCTCCCCGCTCTGTCTCTGGTGAACCCTCTCGCCGCCCCACACCTCTGGCCTGTACCCCAGCTTGTATGTATAAATAAATAAATCTTAAAAAAAAAGTTAAGTCTAACAAATCTAATGATTTAGCCCTTCAATTCCTATGTACTTACCCTATAAAATGTAAATATGTACTTACACAAGTACTTGCACATGAATGTTCTTAGCAACTAAGCAATATTTACATGAATGTCCTTATTTATGTGTAGTTGACAAAAGCTGGAAACAACCCAAATGTTCATCTTATGGGAAAGGATCAACAGATTGTGATATATTCATGGAATGGAATATTACTCAATAACAAAAATAAATGAACACAAGAGTTTTTTGTTTTAAATATGTACAGTCTTGGGAGGAAAAGAGCACAGGGGACTATGGTGATGGTTCATGGGTGAATTGGTGGAGGGAAACCTATGGGAAATACACAATAATGTAAAGGATGTAAATAAAAAATAAAACAAAAATGAAAGAAAAAAATAAAAAATATGTACAATCTCAATTTTTTAATTCTGATTTTAGCAGGAGGGTAGATTGTGGAGAAGGGAACTGATAGACAAATGAAGGCGGGTATTCTGGAGTCCAGGGAAGAAATGTTGATGGCTGGTCCAGGGTGGTAACAGTGAAAAGACAGAAAATGTAATAGAAATGAAATAGATTAGAGACCTGGAGGTGTCAAGCTCAATTCCTGACTTGTAAGCTTAGGCAATGAGTAAATGGGGACGCCTGTACTGAGGCCTAGGGGGAGGGTCACAGGGCTTTGCAGAACCCCTGAGCCTGGGTCAAATCTGCAACCCCATTCTAGAGAAAGCCTAGTACACAGATGCCAAGGTTAGCCTGCACTGGCGGGCCCATGCCAACAACCACAAAAGTCTCATTTTATTTAAAACACAGGACTTGGCAGAATTCCCTACCTAGACAGAGACAAGCCCATTACTTCATCTGGTGAACTGCATTACAGCCTCTGTTTTCGTGTATCTATTAGCGAGGCCTCTCAGCTGAAAATCCAGGCAGCCCATCAATCACTCCTCCCAGAGGCCCACAGGCCAGGCAGCAGAGGCTGGCATGCCAGTGGGCATTTGTAGACATTTGCACATAGGACTGAGCCCCATGGACTTTCCTGTTTGTGAATAGGGGCCCTCATTGGTTTATATTTTTAATTAAAAGCAGATTTTTATCAATCCCCCCAAAAATCTATTGGGGGAACTGTAATTTTGCTTCCAATCTTCCTATTTAATACTCCCCTAATGCCCATAAAAAGCTTTGGAGTTTCAGCTCATGCTTTGAATCTTTACAGATAATTAGCTGATGGAATGACTTGGAGAGAGAAGCAGGTATCTGTTTTCACAACGTGGTCGGGAGTGGGTGGGAGAGTCGTGGGAGAAGCATCCCCAGGCAGTGCTGGTACATCTCCCTCCCTGAAACATAAACACACAATTCATTTAAAGGCACATTCATTTTGCTTCTTCCATGGCTGCCATAAAAAGGTGCTTTTCCCTCTTATTTGTGTGGTACCTTATTATGACATTGCTCTGCTCCCCTCCATACTCCTCAGTCATCTCACTTAGTCTGCCTCCTCAGCCTCTCCCACCAGCCTCATCTTTCCAGTCAGTCCCCAGTAACGAGAGACCTGGGCAGCCATTCCCGCAGTCTGGTCTCTCCAGCCTTCTCTTCCTCCCCCTGGCTCAGCCTGCTATTCAACATGCCCTCTCTCCCCACTCTACCCCCCATTTCTCTTCATTTCAGGCTCAGCTCCTCTTACTAATAACTGACTACCTTCTACATGGAGCAGAAACTATGTTATAACACATATACTCACCTTAAATACTTATAAATATCATGTACGTATTCATTTTACACACATATAGATGTATACACACATACTTTGACATATGAAGAATATGTGGCTCCTAGAGGCCCTTACACATGTCCCTCTTCCCCCTATTTGCTCTCCCTTTCCTCTCCCCTTTATCAGATGACAGATAGACGGCTATATCAACAGACCAATAGACACATACATGCACACCTAGATACATAGACATACAGATAGACATACAGGTACACAGATGGATTGGCAGACAGAAGGGCAGATATTAAGATAACTAGACAGAAGAAAAACAGGACAGAGAGAGATACACATATATACATGGATGGATGGATGGATGGGGGATGGGGGATGGGGGATGGAGGATGGAGGATGGAGGGATGGAGGACTATGTAATAGATATCAACTGATTGATTAGAAAAATGAGAGAGAGAGAGAGAGAGAGAGTGTGAGAGAGAGAGAGAGAGAGAGAGGTCTGCAGCAGTTGGCAAAAAATGACCAAATTCCTTGTTTCACTTTCTTGCCACTATTCTTATAAAGCTCTGTCAGTTATAATTCTTCCTATACCTTTTATCCTGCTGCTGTTTTGCAAGGTGGAATCATCGCTCAATGAAAGCCCCATGAGGTATATTTGTTTCCTCCTGAAAACAAGGAGGATATGACTAAGGCTATGTGGTTGCCCAAATGTGAACCAGGACACATGAGATATTGGGTGTGAAGGTTCTTTCTTTGTAAATAGTTAGGTTGTCAATGGAGAGAGTATACCAGAATAATCTACAATCCAATAGAGTTTGATGTCTGAGAGGAGGTGTCCTCCATATTACCAAGCATTTGACTTCCTTAAACTCCCCCCAGCCCCAGGAGTTTTAATAGGTCCAAGTATTCATATATCCAACAAGTTCCCAGCTGATGTTGATGCTGCTGGTCCAGGGACCTCTCTTGGAGAACCTCTGCTCTAAAGGAATGTTCAGAGGTTAATTTGACTATTATGATGATGTTCAATCTTGTCTATTTTAATTAAATCATACCACCTGGCATATTTGAAAATTAAGGAGACAGCAATGGTTTGATTGTGTTCAAGGTTGGGTCAAGATTTCAGAGGATGACTGACTGAACTTTAAATGATCCACTTAATACCCCAGCTCATATTTTCTGACTCTAGCTGGAGCTCTCATCTCTGTCTTCCATTACCCTATCCACCTGCTGCCTCGTCCAGCCTCATGGGAACAAAGGTCTGTCTGTCTTGTTTGCCATTAGAACTCCAAGTTCTAAAACTGTATCTGGAATTCTGAATATGTGTCTGTCTGTATGCGTTTATAGATGTATAGATACACACACAAATGTAAAAATGTCTATGTGGGTCACTGTGTTATTATACATACATGCACAAATGCAAACTGTATTTTGTGTGCTTGTGGCTGGCGAAAGAGCCAGTGAATTGATAGGCTGGTCTATGCAACAGAACTTTCATGAAATGGGTCAGAGAGAGGCTTCAGAGTTGGCCCAACTGGGTTTGAGGCCCAGCTCCACTGTGTAGACGAGCTATACTATTCAGGGCTCAGAGCCCAGAGCAGGACATCTCTGAAATGTCACTACTCCTGGCCCTAACAAGTCCCCTTCTCCAGACAGAGTCCTGGGTCCCTGGGTCTGTCTCTTCAGGTTTACTGATCTCCTCGACTAAAGACATCTAATCCCCCAAGACCTGTCCTCATTGCTGGCATCAGCTCAAAAGAGACTCATTGGAGGGAAAAGCACTTCCACCAATACTAAAAATACTTACATTGATCTCCTACTTTCTGTGGTATCCCTCTCTCCATTTCTGGCTTTTCTCGCTTTGTATTTTACATACTCCTCCTCTAGACTCCAAACTTGGCACAAGATCCCTGGATCAAGACATGGTTTGACCCTCCCTACAATGTTGCATTCAAAATTGCTCCTTTCAACCAGGATTATCCTTTGCAGGGCATAAAATGAAAATGCTCTGCCTCTTGTTCAAAAATTATTAGACATTTTGAGATGGCTAGAGCTGAGCATTAAACCATGTGCAGGGCCCTTATCCAGTTTCAGTAATTTACAACTCAGGACCTACCTGATTTCATCTTTGTCCCCAATCACATTCTACCCACCCACCCAAAAATAGCTAAATATTTATTTAGAAGAAGATCCCAGATGACAACTTCAGAATGGATCTCTGAAATATGAGGATTCTCTTTTAAATAATGATAATAACCACAGTAGCATCACAATAAAAAAATAATAAACACCCTTTGTTGCAATAATGTCTCAAATGATCTGTCAAAATCTCATCTCCCTTGTTGTCTGATATATTTTTAACCACTTGTTTCAGTTGAAATGCAAATAAAGTCCTTGTGTTACAATTCATTGATTAAGCTCTTAAAATTCTTTTAATCTACTTAATCTGCTATTCCTGCCATCTCCTTCTTTACTATGCAATTTTTCTTAAATGAAAATGAGCACGTGCCCTATAGTTTCTCACCATCTGGCTTTGCTGATTGAATCCCCATGGTGTGGTGTAGCATGTTCTTCTATTCCTGTAACTCCTATTAGTGAGTCGTTAGATATGGAGTCTTAATGAAATTCAAGTTTGAATTACTTGACAAGACTACCTCACATGTGGTATGCTATATTCCAACCAAAGATATTTAATGTCTACCTACCTCTTTTTTGTGATGTTAGTCTTTAATGATCATTGCCTAGATTCATTAATTTCCTAGGGCTTTCAAAATAATGATATTCCAAGCCTATGACTCCTTCTTTTCTTAGCTAGCATGCTTCCATAAAAAGAACTTCCTTTGATCAACTATATGGTAATCTAAAATATAGTTCAAGTAGGAAAGGTAGCATAAATGTTTGGTAACTTCTTTTCATTGGCCAGTTTTGAAATAAGGAGCCAGTTCCCTTAGCATCCTCCAAATGTGCCCAAAGGTTTGAAGTTGTTGTTTTTACAATAGCATTAAACTCACTAACATAACATTTTTAATGTGCTTCAATCCTTATTAGTCTCATTCTGCTCAAGTTCTCCTACTTTTAAACAGTGAGAGCCTGTTCATTTTCATTCCAGAGTTCCCTTGAGATGATCTTGCCATCACTGACAGCTTCCTTGAGCGCTGGTGTGACAAAATGCTCCAAGACATGTACATGCCTGCCTCAAACCAGAACCATCCACTTCTCTAAAAGGTCCTCGTTTGGTTTTGTGCAAAACAGTATTTAGAGACCATAACCCACAGAGTGATTACCACAGGTGATTACCACAGAGATGGTGATGGTTTCTAGGAGTTCTCAGTGGACAGACTGCAAAATGTTTTATTTTTTTAAGGAAAAAAAACGAATTTACATTATACTTCCCATTTAAATTTTGGACTACAGTGCTTTTAGTTACCTCATTGGTCTTACATGTGTAACTAACCTCTTCCTCCTATTAAAACAGCCAATTCGTAATTATTTGTTTTATGCCTCGCTATACATCACAGTCTCCAAATAACAACATCAACTACTATCAACTATAAGATTGCTGAAAACAGTTTATACTTTTCCTAGTATTTTGCGTGCATTTCAATTCACTGATCATCTCCTAAATTTCCTTTAATCTCTACATTCGTGCTTTGTTTGCTATTATGCAAAAGTTTTATTGAAGAAGAACAGAGCCCTGTAGTTCCTCAACAGAAACTGCATTTTCCCCTCCCATCCTAAGTAAATGTTGCTCATCACACTTGGCCTTTTTCACTGAGTTCTGGAACTTTCTCTCTCATGCTATGTACACCCTTGTCTACTTCTCACAGCTGCTCAGGGAGTGTGCAGATTTCTCTCTGGGTCATTCCAGTTGGGGTCCATTAAAAATACAGCCTCAGCATACCTCATGTGCACAATGTTGCCTATTTTCAAGCTCTCCAGTGATGCTAAAGTAAAGCCAGATTTGAGAACTCCTAAAAAGAAAAGCAGGTTGTGAAGAGAACCAAGTTTGAATCCCTTCTCTGATAAAATATCTAGATACTACCCAGCTCTGCCCTTCTCAAAATAAAATATCTGGATACTACACAGATAATAATCCACTCCATAGGTATGTGGAGGGGATTAAATGAGTTGATATGTGGAAGGTGCTTGAATCAGTTCTGTCCATTTTGAAAGGTTCAGGCTGCCATCGTCACCACTGTCATCACACTGCTGTGAATCTTCACATTTAGCGGTCCCGACTCTGCCTTTCTTAGCTGTCCTGACTTCCTCAGGATGTTGGCACAACAAGATCATCGATGTGAAATTTCTTGAAATAGCTATTATCTCTGAAAATGCAGAGAAAGAGCTCTGTTCTCATCACCCTGATTATAGAGTAACCTGTTAGCCTGTTAGTGTGGTGGTACTTTCATCTCTGGAACTAAGTCAGTGAGACAACCTGTCAATTCACTCAAACCACTCATTTAATTGATTTTTTATTTTCTACTAAATTGAAAGACTAAGTAAATTGACCAAATTGACTGGCTGTTTTAATATCATTTAGACCCAGCTTGAGCAGAGCTAATCATGAAGGGGGAAATAATTGCTATTGACATTGCTGCAATGATCAAAGACACCCTTAGCATGTGCTAATGGTAGTGTGCTGGGCCCCTCACCATGGAGCTTATTGCTCCACCCAGTAAGGTTCAGAAAACAAACTCTACCAATTCACTGCAGGGCATGATAGGGGTGATCAAAACAGATGGCAGATTTGGAGAGGGGAGGACTTTGAAAAGGATCAGTAGATACTACTGTGTACCTTATTGTCATGACTGTACATGCATAATTCTGAGAATATGAAAACCCTAACCCCAGGAGACCTAGATGCTTCCTGTGGTGGGGTAAAACATTACCCCCAAAGATGTCCTGATCCTAATTCCTGGAACCTGTGAATGCTACTTTACGTGGTGAAAAGGACTTGGAAGCTATGATTAAGTTAAGGATCTTCTGCAGAGAGATTGTACTGGGTTCAGTGCAATCATCAGTATCCTCATAAGACAAAGAGATATTTGACTACAGAGGAACAGTAGGAACTGTGAGGATAGAAGCAAGAGATTACAGTGATAGGAAGAAGGGGCCATGAGCTAAGCAAAGTGAAAAGATGCCAGAAACTGGGAAAGTCAAGAAAATAGATTGTCCCTTAGAGCCTCTCCAGAAGGAACCAGATATGCCAACACCCTGACTTTAGCCCAGTGAAACTGATTCTGGACTTCTGGCCTCCAGAACCGTGAGCCAATTGAATGTATGTTGTTTCAAGTCACCAGGTTTGTGGTGACTTTTTACAGCAGCCTTCAGAAAAAAATACATTTCCTTCCCTATTCTTCTAGCCATGGTCCCGGTGGCACAACAGAAGAGGGAACATAGTCTCCCCAGCTCTGGGGGTGTCTTCTCCCATGGCTCAGTCATTTGCTTTGATGTCCCACTGAAGAGGTGATCTGTGGGCCAAGCACCAAGTCAAAGGAGAAGGGTCTTCTCTGTCTGGCCAGTACTTGTCTGTAGTTGCATGTTAGTACAATGAAGAGGAAAGAAATAGCAGGTGGGTAGGGAGGACACTGCCCTTTGTCAACCACTATCCAGAACTCAAGTTATCCTAACTAAACTAGAGGCAGTGTTTCTCATCCAAGCTCCTCACCTGAGCATGCAGAGTTCTTGGCTATCTCACCCCTATTTGGCATTCCAAGATTTCTTTCTATTCCACTCATGCTAAAATATGCCATTCTACTGGAACATGAGCTTCTTGAGGAAAGCTACTTTGACTGTCTCCATGTGCCAGGCACACACTGGGCCTAAAAATATCTGTGAATAAGTGAATACCATTCAATACTCTCCAGGTACTTAACATGGAGCTAGGCATTTACCAGCATGAGATCTTAGCCAAGTTTCTAAACCATGTTGTGTCTAAACCTCATTTACAGTCTGTCCCTAAATCTAGAAGCCAAGACAAATATACAAAAGGATAACTCCAACCTGCTAAACTTTAAAATAATATTATCCTTATTTTCAGACTTAAAAATAAAAAGCATATAAAATTGGGATAGAAATGAGAAGCTTACCTAGGCCAAAAGACCTCTGTGTCTCTCTGCCTAGAATGTTCTTCCTTCCAGTATATAAGCAGCTCACACTCTCTTCTTTCAAGTCTCATTCCAAATGTTAAATGAAAAGCTTTCTTAAACCTACACATATGAATTTGTGTATACACACACATACATATTTATCTTTCACTATCTTTCCCTTACATTGTTTGAAATTTCTCCATAGCATTAGAGAGTAGGAACTGTGTCTTATTCACTGCCATATTCCCAACATCTAGATATGTACCTAGTACCACTATCCAGTAGCATTTCACATCTATTTGCTGATTAAATTAACGGATACATTAAAATTTTAAGTTTGACCTTAAAAGGAGAGAGAGGCATTATACAGAAAGATGGCAATAAAAGATACACAGATAATCCTAGGAGAAGACTGGGTTTTGCTGAGTATTGGTTAATAATTAGGCACCAAAGAATTCAAGGTTTTGACCTTCAACAAGGACTTGGAGAAGGGACACTTTGTACTGCTGATTAAGGGCTGATCTTTATGCTTTAACAGCCAGCAGAACAAAGAGCATGTTTGACATCCTTATCTATAAATCAAGGAACCTAACCAAGATACAAGCTTGAGGTGAGCTGAGTGAGTAGCCCCATGTAGGGCCAAGATTTTCCTCAGAAAACAGCTCTGGATATGCTCCAGCAATGAGATAAATTGGAAACAGGGGCCCTAAAGTTCAATGCCAATGAGAATAGCTGCAATATTTTCAGTTGGAAATAGCCCACCAGACCTATAAAATCCCAACGAAGAAATCAAACATAGAAGGTCTAGTTTTAAGCAATATGACATCCTGGTAAAATCTCCAAGAGAAGCAGGTGGTGAAATATTGCCCCTAGTAAGTAAATGAGTTGTCCCGCTATACATGGCTATCAGAGGACAGAAGCTAAGAAAGCTAGAGTTGTAATGTGCATCGCAGTCAGGAAGGAAGAGACAGGAGACTGAAACCCAGAAAACTGGCTTTGGTTTTTGTTTGGATGGCATCCAAATGGGGGACCCAGTGTTTGCTAATTGTGTGTGAAATGGGGATATTGGCTGCCTACCCTACTCCAAGGGTAGGAGAAGAATCAAATGAAGAAAAGTTTGCAAAAGTGACTTGGAGAATTGTTAAGTCCCATATGAGTGACTACCAGCAAGAAGTTTTAAATGAGGTGTTCCATGGATATAATTTAGATGGACAAGGCTCTGAAATGGATTTACTGCTACTCTGGATAAGAACTTAACTAATGCTGAGCCTGTATTATAGCTTGCATCCCTGAGCCATAAAAGAGCTTCCTCCTTCCCTCCCTCCCTCCCTCCCTCCTGTTCTCCCTCCCTCCTATTCTCCCTCCAGCCCTCCCTTCCTTCCTTCCTATCTTTCCTGCCCACCCAGCCTTGTTACAGTCATCATTACATCATCAAGCTGGACATGCACACCAAGAACTTGCCTCTTTGACAAGCCACATCCTCAGTCCCTGTTGGACAATTATAATCAACTATTACTGATAATAAATGTCATACATGTTTGAAATGACATCTGTTCTAGGTTATTCGTTACAGTATTGTTTATTTAGAACAAAAACAAAAAAGATTGGTAACAGTTTGAATGTTAATTTAAACAAATTACCTCAAAAAATGGAAATCTATGCAGCAATTTCTAAATTCTAGTAAGTTCCTTGTATATAACATGACATCATGCCAAGATATATTAAGCTTTTTAAAAAGGAACAGAATTGTATATATATATAGGTACACCATTATTTATATGAGAGGAGAGAAAAAAGAAGATATGTGTGACATATATCTATTTTTACTTGGATTATTTTTACCTGAATTGTATAGACTATTTCTAAAAGTACACCCATGAAAATTATAATATGGATTGCCTCCAAAGAGAAGAATGAGGCAATGAATCAATGAATGAATGAATTAACAAAGATAAAGGTGAATGATAGATGTCACCACATAACCTTCTATCTTTTCAACTTTGTCCCACATGAATGCACTTACCCCCCAAAAATTCAGCATTAAATGATAATGTGAAATACATTAAGCATGCTCATTGAAGAAAAATTTCAAAACACAGCAAATTAAAAGGAGAAAATAAGTATGACTCCCTAGCCTCATAACCATAGATGATCATCATTAATATTTGATATATTTCTTTCTATATTTCACATAACTAAGAACACATGGCAGTAAGTTTTTATAGCCCACCCTAACATAATATCATAAGCACTTTCCCACATCAACAAAATGTTAACAGAAAGATTATTTTAATGAATGACTTCTACTCCATCTTATGAAAGCACCACCGTTTAACTAACACATTTGAACATTTAAGCAGCTTCCAGTTTTTTTGCAATCATAGTTGGACATAGATCTCTGTGTCTCTGATTATATCCTTTAGATGAATTCTTAAAATTTTTTCACTTACTGAGTTAGAGGACATGAGGTTTTTTCAGTTTCTTAATGCAGATCGCCAGAGTTCCTCCAGCATCTTGTACTGATTTACATTCCTACCAGCTGTGTATGAGAGTGTGCTTTGCACTATAACCCAAGGCTGTTTGGATGTCACAGTAGGATGCCCAGAACTCTAGCCATTCTCCTGCTTTGGATCAGAAACCAATAACTGGGACAGCCACTCTGAGACCCTGAAAGGCTAAATGGTACAACTTTGCTAATTGCTTTGCAAAAACATCTTTTCTGGGTTCCTAAGAAAGGTATGCAGAATTGGTACAGACTAAAAGCACCATTATCATAAAGACTAACAGTGCCCCAAGTACTCTTTGACCCTTACTGAGAGAAGCTCTAATTCATAAAGCACGTTCTCTGCTTAGAAATTAAGCTCCCCAGGCTTTAAATTAAAACCACACAATTGTGCTCCAAGGGAGTAACAATAGTACATGGACTTCAAGTTGGTTTAAGAAGCAAGACTTCTGATATAAATGTGGCTACATAAATAAGTAGACTCCTCCTCGTTTCACTCCTCATCACCCTTAGAAATTACACAAAAGCAAAAAGAAAATTCTAAATTGCACAAACCATACTTTGAATAATTTGGAGATAGATATGACTCAGATTCCAAAGTCCATTTTAGAGGCCCCCAAAGTGGCTGACATTTGACTGAGATGCAATGGAGGGAGTGAAAAGTGACAAGAGAACCCAGCAGGGACAAATCTGAGAAAGTGTAAGCTATCTGACATATCCTGATGGTGAGGTCTCATCCTAAAGAGTAAAATCTACATCCTGCATATACAGGCACTGGTTGAACAGAACCAGTAACTCACGCCTGCTGGGCCCAGTTGGCTTCCAGCAGCATAAAGGAGGCAGGTGCACAGAGAATCACAGCCGAGCCACATCAGGGCAGCAGTATGATTCCATGGCACAGAAGAGGGGGCATCAGAGGCTGCCCAGGCCCCTCCCCACAAGGGGTGTCCCAGCACTGAGCTGGCTCAGAAAACCCAATCCAGTCCCTGGTGAACAATAACAAAAACAACGGTGGTATTATTATTTGCTGCTGGAATGAAAATGTTAACACTAGTCTGTACTGTGTCACATAATAGAGAGATAGATTCAACAATACAGACAACTGACTCAGCACCAGAACAGAAATTCTGTAAGAAAGAATATGGGAAAAAGACAGAAAAACTGTCAAATTCCAAAATTTCCCAATGAAATGTGACTGTCAAAATCAGGAAAGAAGTAGGAAAAATAGAATAAAATTCCCAGAATGAAAGTAAGAGAGAGCTGACACTGTAGAAAACAGAAAAGGGGACATCGAAACAGAGGTGAGACTGGAATAAAAGGACGTAACACAAAACAGTGACAGACAGCGAGACAAAATTATAGCTATAAAAGATAGGCAAAGAAGATACATTAGACTCCCTTAAAAACACAAAAAAGTTAAATGAAACATAACAATGAAGGAAAACACATTTTAACAACTCAGTTCAAGAGAACTTTCCTGAAATCAGGTTTAACTCTACATGTTGAAGAAGATTGCTGTGGACAGGAAAACTGATCCAGAATAGTCAACACTGAGACATCTGCTAGTAGAGTTGCTGGACTTTAAAGAGAAAGAATCCTTTGAGCTGGCATTTAACAGTTCGATTGTGGAAGAAAAAGATCAGGCTGATGTTAGATTTCTCCACAGCAGCATCCAACATTTCACGACACTGGAGAAATGCCTGAAAATCCCCAAGGACTCAAAGTCTAAGCCAAGAATGTTCTACTTATCCAAATTAGCCTTCAAGTATAATGACTATGGACAAACAGTTTTGAACTTGCAAAAACTCAGGGATTTTTGTCCCACAGCCCATCTTGAGGAAATTCCTAGAGGTCAAATCACAAAGCAAAAGAACTGGCTCTGAGTCTTTTGTACATGCACCTGTGTGCCAAAAATGAAACACACACATAGTTTTGGATGACAGAAGAAAGGATGAACTCTATATATGCCCTGACAGTCCAGAATGGATGCAAGTAACAAAAAAATTAATAAGAGAAAAAGAAAAGAGATGTAGTCATTTTGCTCTTTGCCTCATCTGAAACAGATAATAAGAGTCAAAGAATATTATTTAAAGCTGACACATCAATCAATCAAGGTGTATTCTAAGTACCAAAAGCCTGTTGATGGTTCAAATGTAAAATGCAAGAAAGATAATGTTATTGACTAAATTTGGGGAACTAAGAAGGAAGGAATGACAAAAGAAAACCATCAGATTCAGTGTAAAGAAAGTGACTAGGGGAATTATATAATGTTATAATTAATTTTATGAAGGTAACAACCAGAACAAAAATACCAACCCTCCTAAATATCAGAAGAATAAAAACAAACAACACAGAGTAAAATACTCTAAAAGAACTATTAAAAAGGTACACATAAAGTAGTGTGAAACACTGAATGCAATTATACATGCTAGTCTGTAAACAAAACTCAATCATTATTAAAAGTAAACTTTTTTCAGACGGTATCACAAAGAATACCTAAACTCTATGCCGTATCTAAGACTTACGTAAAACAAAGTGATTTAAAAAATAAAAGACTGGACAAAGATATACTAGGCAGATGCAAACAAAATGAAAGTGGGATTTATGATGCTAATTTTCAGCAAGGTGAAACTGGGGCCAAAAAGCATTAAATGGTATAAGAAGAGCACTTACAGTATTATAGGGTGCAATTCAGAATTAAAAATGGTAGTTATGAACACTTATATGTCTGATTACATAGCAGCAATATTTCTATAGCAGAAATTATATATACATATAGAAAAATAGACAAAAATCTGCCAAATGAAGAAAACCTTAATTCAATTCTGTTGTCCAGGATTAGAGCGAGTTGCTGAGACAACATAAATCTTTGGTCCTTCACACCCAGCAGTGCCACGTCTAGATATATCTTTCAGATACACTTACAGATACAGATGCAAATGTCATGGACTGGTTATTTCAGCATTGTTTGTAAAAAGTTTGATTTTCCTATTCAATAGAGGACTAATTAAGTAAATTATTGCATAACAATTCATTGAGCTGTATCATACAAAGAAAAAAATATGGACCTCAATGGACCAATGGAAAGAGCTCTAAAATATATTTATTTTATGGCAAATCAGCAAAGCATGTGCAATGCACTATCTTATGTATAAAAGAGATAAAGAAAAATATAAATTCACATCTGTTTATATATGTATGAGGAGACTTTATAAGGAATAACAAGAAATTAGTAACAACATTAACTTATATATATGGTGGTTACACAATGGAATACTATTCAGCATTGAAAATAGATAAACACACGCAATTCGCAGCAACATGGATGGAACTAGAAGGGATCATGGTCAGCAAAATAAGCCAAAGAAAGAGAAAAACATCGAATGGTTTCACTTACACCAGGAATATAGGGAAACCAAATAAGAGAGAGACATTCAACGAGGGAGGAAGAGAATAAGGGCTCAAAATGAGGGAGAAAAGAGCACAAGGGACTATGGTGATGGTTCACGGGTGAATCGGTGGTGGGTAACCTACGGGAATACACAATAGTGTAAAAGATAAAAATAATAATAATTTTTTTTCCAAAAAAAAAACTTATAAATATGGTGGAGGTGAAGGTAGAGGATGGGTGAGAAGTGAACCAACAGAAAGGGAGAGAAGATTTTCCATTGCCAAGCACACACACACACACACACACACACACACACACCTAGATGTACATATATAGGTATATGTGTGTGCGTATGATGGCATTATCCGTTTACTTTAAACACATTAAAAACTGTGTACAAAGAACCCTATAGCATAGTTTCTGTCTAGTACTAATAGGCTTTCCCAGACTCTTGATTAGAAAAAGTAAAATCTGGTTCCACTGTCCTTCATTGTCTACCTGAAAATCAATCTACTGTTTTGTTTATAAATTCTCAATCATTCCCCTTCATACAATGAATTAGAGTCCAATTAGGCAGCCCATAGCGAAAAAAAAATTTTTTTAAAAAGCCTATTGCTACCTTTAAGTCATGTCACTTGTGTTAAAAATAAGATAATAGGCTCAGACTGATCAAACTGGAGTCATTTATGCTAAGCCCCATGTCATCAAAGCAAGATTAAACTTGATTATTCTCTCAGCCTACCCCAGAAACAGAATCTTAAATCAGTCAGGATCACTGATCAACACTAGTTAGGTTACCATCATCTAGACCCTCTATTATCCTCTAAAGGAAAGTGACCTTGTAATAACCAACTCGCTTCTTGCTAGTCTAATTTCCTTGTTCCTGCTCCTGCTTGCTGTAAGTCTTTCATTGTCAAGCCCCTCGAAGCATCTTTCTATCTGCTAGATTGAATGCTGCCTGATTCACGAATCATTGAATAAGACCAATACGATCTTTAAAATGTACTCACTTGAATTTTGGTTTTTGACACTAGAAAGTCAAGTCATTCTCAAAGATTCTAAACCTGAGCTGTCTGATGAAGCTATGAACTGAAATATGACTAGCTCAAATTGAGATGTGCTGTGAATATAAAATGCACACCAGAGTTCAAAGACTTTAGAAGAAAAAGAAAAGAGTAAAATATCTCATCAGTTTTTAATATTGATGACATGTTGAAATGATAATATTATAGATATACTGGGTTAAACAGAGTATATTATTAAATTAATTTCACCTGTTTCTTTTCCATTTCTTCACACTACTGGAACTCTTAAACTTACATGTGTGGCTTATATTTCATTTTACTGTACATCTCTGCTTTAGGTGGAGAAACATAAGCAGACAGCTTACATAAGGTTATGCTGCAGTAACAAGCAATCCTAAAAAAATCAGGTAACCACAACAATGTTTATTTCTCATTTGTAACACACGAATTACCAGAGTCAGCAGGGAAATCTGGTTCTTCAGTCATTAAAGCACCCAACCTGATAAGGGATCATCCCAGTGTGTGCTCCCAACAACCGCAGCATGCACCATGGTGAATCATGTATCCGTACTTTATTATGCATACAAGATCTGGGGTGTAGGCCAGAGTTGTAGGGGGTAAGAGCATTCACCAGAGACTGAGTGGGGAGCAGAACAGGCAGACTGACTGAAAAACACTGATGAGGGGAACAGCAGACGAGACAAGAGAGGTCTGCCGCGCGATGTGGGAATCTCCCTGGTCGGGGATCGAACTTGTGCTGCAGTGGCTGGCAATAGCATGATAGTGCTGAGACTTAACCCCTTGCGCCACCAAGGAGGCCCATGCATCAGCTCTTAGAGTTCTCTTGGAAGTAACACATAGCATCTGTGCTCATATTTCACTGGTCAGAGCTTATCCCATGGCAATACCTAATTTCCCAGGGAGGTGCAATCCTCCTTTTGTCCAGAAGGATAAGACAGAAATATTTAATGAACAGCACAAGTGACCATGAAATCTCACTTTATTCCTGTGCAAGACTGAAGCTATGTCTGAACAGTCGTACCTGTTCACTCCAAATGACTTGAAATTAACTAGTTTTCAAACTTACCTGGAGTTGACTTACCTTCAGAAAGACTATGATTTCAGGAAACACACAACTGAGTAAAGCTCTGGGTCATCTCATTGGATCTGCTGAAGCCACCACTTGAAGACCTTGGCAGTTGGGCTTCTACTCTTCCATCATGAGACTCATTACCATGTTCAGTAACCAGTTTTTATAATTCATGTTGAACCCAACCTGCAGCTGTACAGTATTTAGTTCATCAAATTTTCACCAAATAGCTCTCCAGGCAAAATGTTTTCGCCTGTTCCTCATGTAAAATGATGCCAAAAGCCCTCTCAACCCTCATTTTGTTGATAGATGGCTGTATGATTCACAATTATATACCATTCTCTATATCCAATTATATACACAATTATATATTACCCCTTACCAGAAAGAAAATCATGCATTCAAGTTCACTGCCATGTCAATTGCCTAGGTTTGGCTATGTCACATCCAAATAGAGGTAGAGGTTTTAAATGCTTTTGCAGGGGTCTGCTCAGACCACTTGATCTCCTATGTCAAAAATGTGAGCTTCTCTTTCAGACTGGGTCTCAGAGCAATGAGGTATGTATCACAGTGCCCACAGACTCTCCACATTTCAGCTAAAACAAGAGCAATAAATTACTGTTTATTCTGTGAGCCACTGAGAGTTGAGGTCGTGTATCATGTGGGATGTGGGCAAAGCTGGCCAATACAGAAATAATCCACAAGTGGCAATTTTAGGGAAGATTGAATATTTACTATACTATCTGAGATTTTCTCCATATGATACTATGTAGTACAATTACCTAATTTCATTGATTTATCTCATGAACACTTATCTAGCAATTACCATATGCCAAGAAATATTCTAAGAACTTTCAAAAATTAATTTATTCAATCATCAAAAAACTCTATCAGGTTAAGTTCCCTTATCATGCCCCTTTCACACGAGGAAACTGAGACAGAAATGTCAAGACCAGCACGTAAGCAGATGAGTCAGAGTTCAAACCCAGAGTCCGTGTGCTTAGCCACCATTATTAACATTTGTTGAATTAAATTCTGATAAGCACATTCAGTTTTATCTGATTCTCATAATAACTCCAAGAAGTGGGGGGAGCTGAGACTCAGAGATGCAAAATTACAGACCCACATGTACACAGTGACCTTGATGACAACTGTCCATGCTTTATAAAGAAGACATCTCCAGGGGCCTCCCTGGTGGCTTAGCGGTTAAGCGCTGCACTGTGGAGCTGTCCACAGCGGCGACGCGAGTTGGACACCCGGCCAGGGAGAATCCCACATGGTACAGCAGACCTCTCCTGCCTCACCCGCCGCTCCCCTCAGCAGTGTATTTCCGTTGCTCTGCCTGCGCTGCTCCCCACTCTGTCTCTGGTGAACCCTCTCGCTGCCCCACGCCTCTGGCCTGTACCCCAGCTTGTATGCATAAATAAATAAATCTTTAAAAAAAAAAAAGAAGACATCTCCAAACACTAATATAGTCAATTCAGTTCTTCCTGTTCAAAGCTGAACAGAGATGTGATGGCGTGATACCCAATCCTACAACCACTGTATTTCTAAGAATTCTGTGTCTATCGCAGGGACTATTATTGATAAACGCTTGCTGGATGTCTACCTGAGGGAAGGCATCGCGCCAGGCCCCTTGCCTCAATTAAGACTAGAGAAGTCAGCTCACTGTAATTGTGCCTTGACATGGTGGAAGATGAAATAAACCGCCCGTGTGGACGAGGACGCATCCAGCACCCTGGTCAGGTGGTTCTCGCAGGCGACTACTGCTTTCACAGGATTGCACAGCAGCCAGCTGCCCCAGAGAGTAGCAGGAACGGAAAACACAATCTTCCTGTCCTCCTCCTGTTTCATTATCACCAGGGAGGGCGTCGGCATTAAAGGAGCAGTGTGAAATGGACAATTCACACATCTTCCACATTTCTCAACAATGTCGGTCCCTGCTGTTGCCACGGCTGCCGCGGCTGCGGCTGCCTCAAAGTCTTCCCACAACAAGAGGAATATTAGATACGGACCAGCAGGGACACACATGCAAACAGGTGTACACACACACTCCCTACACCCCACTCTCCACCCCAAGAAATGGCAGGGAACGGTGGAAAAATGGATCGAGGTGGAGCACATCTGGGAAAACTTCTCTCTTTTAGTGCTGAAAATCAGAAGAGCAGCTGGAATGGTCCTGCAGCACGGAACGGGACGCCAAGCCCACAGCCGGGGAATCGCTAGCTGCCCCTTTCTCCCTTCCCTCTCAGCAAGCTACGTCTGGAATGGAGCCATGTGAGGGCTCTCCAGGCCATATCTGGTGCACCCAGTAACTGAAGAGAGGGTGCAGCCAGTGAGAAAGAGGGTCTGCCTGAGCCCCGTCATGCCGGCCTTCCTGGAGCCCCTGGTCTCAGGTGAGGGCTCACCCCATCCTGAGCCTCTGCGTCACTCACCGCTAAAGGAAAAATTAAGGAGCTTAACTTCTATGCTCTGAGATGCAGACTTCAGGAAGGCCTGCTCTGGTTATGTGGCTTTTCTCAAAACTGAGTTTCTTCCCCACTGGCACATTTATCAGTCAGGATTCTCCAAAGATTCTCCACCAACAGGATAGATGGGTGGATGGATGGGTGGATGGATGGATGGATGGATGGATGGATGGATGGATGGATGGATGGATGGATGGATGGATGGATGGATGGATGGACACAGATGATTAATAGATATAAATATATCTATCTATGTCCATAGCTACCTATATATAAATATCTACATCTTTATAAATATATAGATCTGTGTCTTATAAGTGCATAGAGATTTCTATATCTATATATTTATATATAGATAATGGGGCAAAGAGAGAATTTATTATGAGGAACTGACTCACATGATTAAGAAGACTGAAAATTATCATGATCTGTTGTCTGCAAACTGGAGGCTTGGGAAGCTGTTGAATAGTTCTAGTCTGAATCCAAGAGCCTGAGAACCTGGAACATTGATGGTACAAGTGCTAGTCCAAGTGCAAGAGAAAACACATGTCCCAGCTCAGCAGGAAGGATGCAAAGGGGTAAATTCCTCCTTCCTCCACCTTTTGTTCAGTTCAGGTCTACCAGAGCCTGAATGATGCTCAGCCACACTGGGGAAGGTGATCTACCAGTCTGAGTCCACCAATTCCAAAGCTAATCTCATCCAGAAACACCCTCACAGACACAGCCCAAAATGTTTCATCTGGGCATTCCTTGGTCCATCAGGTCAACACATAAAATGAAACATTCCAGTACCTGTATTCCAGCTTCTGGCCACAAGACTCTGCTTGGTGAACTTGCTTAGTGTCCCTTTCAAGGCTGAGTCTTCCATCATAAAAATCCACCTGATTGCTTCCTGAATCAGCAATTGCCCATCTGTCATTTGTCATCTTATTTAGTCCTGTTATAACACATTTCATACCGTAATAGAATTTGGGTGTTTCAAGTCCCTCCATCAACCCCTACAGTCTTTGGGACAAGGCATACAACTTCTATATTTTATTAATCTTTACACCCCTACCAACTGGTTCCCAGGGGAGGCCCTCTGCCAGACAGTGGTTATTGAATGAACCCCCTGACCCACCATGAGGTCTGGCATCCCCTGCCCAGGGGCCAAGATACAAAGTGTGGAAGGTTCAGGACAGTCCAATCAAGATGCCAACAAGAAGCCTAAACTTTGTCTCTCAAAGTTTGTCTTTGTTCTGTCACTGTTATTATAAGAATAGCAAGTCTCATGCAGGGCACTTTCATCAAAGTGGAGTATTTCTTCCACGTAGCATCTCTAAGTAAATTCTCACTGTAAGGACTGGGCTTTCCTCTCCTGGGCAACAGCAGATGTCATTACAGGGGCTCTAGAATTAAGAAAGGGGAGATCTTCCTCTTCACTCCTCAGCCTTCATTTCATTCTCCCTCTCTCCCTTCCTCTCCAGCCAAATGCCCAGATAGCCAGCCAGCCTCTTAAGATCTTCTCAACAAATAGGCATCTGATCTGTGCAAAAGGGGAAAACAAGATCACCTGCAGGTCAAAAGGACATTTCAAGCAGTTTATACTAACCATGGAGTCAATTTGAACATAGCCACTCTTGCTTAAAGGAAAACATGGCCCCTGTGCTGGACATCTGTAAGAAAGAAAAGAAGCAAGTATTTATTAAGAAGCTAATTTATATCAAGTTTTATATTGATGCATTTTCTCACTTAATTAGTAGAGCAGTTCCAGGCCACAGATACTACTACCTCCATTTTATAGATGAAGTTATTGAGACTCAGCAATCTCAAGGAAAGGATGTTACAAAGTCAAGGCTTGAACTTGGATTTTCTGAATCCCAGTCCAGCACTCTTTCCACTATACCTGAGTACCTCCCACACACGATAAGGAAACATCATCCTACCCAGCCTCTTCCCCTTCTCCTCCATCTTTAGTGCTTCAATAGGTAACCTTCAGTTTGACCTTCAGCCCCACTCCTACCTTCCCTACCTTCCCTCAAACTGTCAAAGGATTGGGAAGGCAACAGGTGAAAGGGAAAAAATGAGTCACATACAATATTATCAGTTTCATGGTCCTCAAATATTGCTTCTGACAGACCTGCTGTGTCTGTAAGTGGTGGTGTGCTTTCTGTGTTATTTGGGGCTTAGTATTTCCAAGCCCCATTCTCTTGTCTCACAGTACGTGCTTCCACTCTGCCCTATGGGATGGCTCTATTGATTGTGAAACAGTGATTCTCAAAGTGTGGTCCAAAGTCAGTTACATCAGCATCACTGGAGAACATGATCAAATTGCGAAGTTTCGGTCTCCACCCAGACCCACTGAATCAGAAACTCTCGGGGTGGCAGCACCAGCACTCTGTCTACCGATAGGCCTTGGGGAGACACCAGAGCACTCTCAAATGTGAGAACCCAGGACTTCCAGCCGCATTCCCGCACCGCCTGAACACAGCATCTCTCTCCAGCACCGCCCTCCATCCACCCTTTTATTTCCCACAGGACCCAATTTGAGAAAAGTGTCATGACTTCTGTGGTAGATGAGACTTCAGCACTGATAAAATTAACATTTTCCCCTTTTCCAGTCGTGTGGGGTAACTGACTGTAATTTTATAACACTCCAGAGGCCCCACCCTCAGAAAACACTGATTTAAGACCAGATTATGTTAAAACACTGTTGACACATTGATGCCACTGGCTGGCTTATTCTGACTAATTAATCCTTATTTGACCTGAATTAATGCCTAATCTGTGTGAAATGATGGAGATTTACTGGAATGCAGCAACTCTGAGAGTATAAAAACCAAAGGTGTGTGGGAGTGGATTCGGCATACAGCTGATGTGAGGATTAAAGTACTTCTTCAACTGGTACATTATTTGAAGTTTAATTTTTCCTCCTTTCCTTTCCACCCCCACCTCCTTCAAGGAAAAAAAATTATCTGAAGACATGAGCATATTGTCTCCCTTCTCCCAAATAAAGGTAAACTGACAGCACTTTCAATGAAAGGCTCCGCATGATTGGAATTAAATGTCAAATACGATTTTCTGTTGGCAATTCAAAGTGTTGGTGTCAAAACCATAACTGACAGTACGGCTGCAGATTAGTATCTGTCTGGATCTCAGCATCACACTGCGAGGAAGGTTTATGATTTAGTAGATTAACACAGCTCTCTTCACGCTACCACTTAAGAGATAATTTGTTCAAGCAGGAGCAGATTAGATTGTGGCTACCCAGGAGCAGAATCCCCCTCCCCTGAAGGACTGTCAGGCGTTTGATGGCTCACCCTGCCCCCTGTGGGGGTCTGCCATCATTACCGGTGACAGGCAGGAGAGGTGAGCAGGCCACAGCTGCCGGCAGCCCGGCTGTCAGTAGCCACCAGTGACGCTTGCCCGCAACGTCTCGGGGAAAATGGAGTTCCTATTGATCCAACCCATATGAAATGGCCTTCCACGTTGGAGATTTGATTTATTTAGCGTCTGCTTCCCACATGGGATGGATGGAGGAGGGGGACTTCCTGGCAAGTCATTGAATCATGCACTCTACCACCAGGTTACTGCTAGTTCTGGAAAAAAGATGGCTGTCAGGGCTCAGAGCAGTTAAGAGATTTGTCCAAGATCACAGAGCTCAGGAGGAGCAAGAGGGGCAGTTTCTGTTGCCTGAGACTCACAGACCAGCAGACACTGCTTTAGGCACATTTGTGTCTCCAAAGTTGTGTAATATTCACAATGATTTTGATGCTATTAGCATCAGGCCAGGCACAAACCACAGCAAGTCCACAGCAGAGATGGGTTAGAAGTAGGTCTCCTAATCCCTTATTTGGTGTATACTTCACAACAGCTTGCAGAGACTCCCTAGAATAAATATTCCAACTCGGGAGGGGGTCAAAAGGCTTTTAAAACTGTGCTTCTATCTTGCACGCATGACATTTGTGCCAAGTGACATCTCATAGAACCCAGATAATAAAATAAATAAAATGGATGCTGTGTCTTAACCAGCCATAAATTGTGCCTGGTCCTTGGCAAGCCTGATTTAAGAGATTCATCTTGCAGAGACTATGTTTGTTCTTTCTTTTTTTCCCCTTCTTGCTCCCACTTCTGGGGAAGAAGAAGAAATGGTGAACGCAGTATATTCCATTGCAGCATTTCTCTTATGCAACAATGCCAGAATGTGACAGAGTAGGAGACTCACAAGATAATGTTCAGACTCTGGTTTTAGAATGTTTACTCTCTTCTGGTTGAACTCTGACATCCAAATGCATTAATGCAGTGCCATTTTCAACTCTCATGCCAATCTCTATCCTTGTACGTATCAGAATTTTAATGCCTGCTTCCCTGTTTGAGTTATGGTAATTTATTGTAATAGTGTATTTTGACCTTTTCAGTATTTTGTATTTTTATTGGGTAGCTGTTTCACCTCTTCCCTAGAGGGTTAGCCAGGCTGAAAATGAGAGAGAATGGTAAGACCAACCAATCAAAACACAGAATAGTAAAAAGGTCAACACACAAGAGCAAACTACTAATTTGGAAAACACACAAACTCAAAAAGGATGAACACTCCAACAGCATGGTGGCCATAGCAAGAGTAGTGGACAGCAGAGCAGACCAAAGCATTCCTTCCCAACCCCAGAAGAACAGCCAGTGCAATTACTGAACATAAACTCGCCCGTCATCAGAAACCAAAGGAGGATGGGAAGTGAGGGCAAATGCCAAAGGGTGTATCCTATGCCATTTCTATTTCTACCTGGTCAATGCTAACGGCAAAGAGAGGTCATAGGGTGGAAAGGTCCCAATCCAGAAGTCATTTTAATATACACCAATGGACAGACAATGCATCTAAAATATCACTATCAACTTTCTTTCCATAGGAAGGTGAATGTCTCTGAAGTCCAGAACTGAGGCTCTTCTAGTTCTTTAGTGGAGATTTCCAGAAAGGAAAATCTCCAGACCTCCCCTATTGACTCTTTCCAGTTTAACTATGTGAATTAAAGCATAATAATAGGCATATCTTGACAACCAAGAGTAATGGAATCACAAAAATTCAAAACAGACTAATTCAAGTGGGTTTTCAGGTCTGGTATACTGAAGGTTATGGTCATCAGGTAACTGGGAAGCACTGAATGAATCACCTGGGTATAGCAACACACCTGCCAACGCTCACTGCACTGGTTGTTAGCAACACAGGACAAAAAGAGAAGAAGATTCTCGACATCTCAGGCTGATTAGCTCCAGAAAAGGGCTCCTTAAAGGAGATCCATGTAAGCCAAATATAGACCAAAATCTCAGTATGAAAAGAAAAAAGATTTTCACTGTGACATCATCTTGAAAAATAAAATAAAAACTTCTAAAGGGATGATTTTGCTTTATATCTAATAAAAGATCGGTTAGAATCCTAATCATATGCTTAAATTTTAAAAGATTTAGAGTTGACTGGGAAGTTCAGGTACAATTTTCGCAACCATATAGATACAAAATATAGACCCATCATCCTTCACAACACCTCACACAGTCACAAAAAGCGTAACTTTTACAAAATATTCTGAAGACCTAAGATAAGCACCTCCATAAATTCTTTGATTTTCTCATTTTTTTTGTTTTAACTCATTTGATCCTTGATTTTCTATTATTCAGCTGGTTGATTTCCTACTATTCAATTGTTACTTGTGAGATCCTTATTTGTCAGTATATTTGAATCCAACCCAAGACTTTCTACTATATCATTTTGACCAGCTTCATGAAATCCTGTGTTGTTTGCAAATTTTGCAATTTCCATTTGCTTTTAATTTACACAGTACAGCCAACACATCTGAACATCATCTGTAAACTGACCAAATATTGATGCCATAAATGTTTGTGTTAAAGAGAGTCATGTTTGAGTAAGGTCTAATTTTTAAAGTCTGCTAGTGAATATTTGACAACTCAATTCCCTGTGTAAACGTTTCACTACAGGTCCTCTAAGAATGAAAACTCGGCACATGCATTATAGACGTATCAAAGTGCATAACAGTATTTCCAGTATAAAACATACTATAACAGACAAAAAAAATGGTGGCTAAAACAAATTCACTACTAATGCTTTTTAGTCTAAATCTTATGAATAGCAGCCCAAGGAAGCTGCATTATAGAATAAGAATTTGACATTAGAAACGCTATGTAAGTTTTTAATATCCATTCTTCAAGATTTAGTATATAACATACTCAGATTACATTGTTAACTTTAAACATACATTTTAAAAACTTTAGCACATAATCCGTTTTTTAAAAAAACTACCCATAATTAAACATCTTCTGTGTGCCAAGAACTGTACTTTGCAGTTTTTGTGTATTATATTATTTAGTTCTTATCAAAGTCAAAGAGAAATGTATCAATACCTGCAAGTTATGGGTAATGGAATGAGACAAAGAACTTGCCCTGGATGAACTTCTAGTTAATGGCAGAGGTAGGGCTCAAACCCAGGTCTTTCCAACTCCAGGCCCATGTTTGTAAGCACTTTGCAACTATGCATCGAATTGCATCTAGCAGAATGTGACAGAGGAGAGGAATGAACAGCCTCCTCCTCTCAGTACAGTCGAGGACGTGGCATTTTGCAAGAAAGGGAGATCAATTTAGAGATTTTGGATGTTTTTATTCACTTCTGAGTATTTTTATATATCTTCTACATTTTCTAAATTAGAGGTCATTGTTTTTATAGTCAGGAAAAAAAGGAAACTTTTTTTAGAAGTTTAGATATTGGAGATCGCCCTGTTGCCAGGGGGCTAATGGAGAGCTTTACAGAATAAAAGGAAAAGAAAGTCTCTGGCTGAGTTTTGTTCTGAGGGAAGACTCCCAGGTGACAAGGATAAGTGCTGCTGATGTAGCCCAGACCCACTCTACCTGCTGAGGAACTTCAAAGAAATTATAGTAAGTGGAGGAGAAAAGAACTGTTCCCACTTCCTGCAATGTCCTGTATGAGTGCCTGTCCCCTGTCCCAGCAGCCCCACCTACAGTTCAGTCCTTCTACCTGCTTTGAGGGGGACCCTATCCCAAGTCAGGACTGAGCACCACAGGAGAATTGCCAACCAATGTCTCCAAGATCTCAATTTGGCAAGAATAGGGCCCCACCTTCCCACAGCGACTCCCTGGGGCTGTCCCAACCTACCTGGGCCTCCTGACAGCACCTGTGCTCAGGCTTGGACTAGTTCTGCTCAGTTGCACTCATAAAGTCAGTCAGCCACACCTTCCTGGACCTCACAGACACTGGAAACCTGGATGCCGGAGTCATCCTTAGTACCTGATGCCATAGTTTTGCAGTCAGACTTCCCCAAGTCTGTTCCCAAACTTCACATAGTGTGATCCAGGGAACTGACACTGATCTGTCAGCTTGCACTCTTCTCTGGTCCCAAGAAAGCTGAATATGCCCTTTAAACACTATCATTCTGAGAACCAACTTTGAACCATCCTGATGGGTTTCCTTTGTCCTCATATGCCATCCCCTTCTAATTTTATCCACCTTAGATCTACTGTGCCCTGGCTTTGTCTCTTGGTAATTAAAATAATTATAGATAATAATTTTAGATAACAGTATTGTTTGTTGTCGGTCTGCAAAACACTCTTTTAATTGCCTTATGTTCATATGGCTATGACATGAGTTACAAGTTCTCAGGGTCTCTTTTATGTCATCTGCAAAATGTGTGCAATGACAATTGATTGAGGCCCCTCCCAGCCTTCCTTGGGAGTTCCAGGAATGTACAGCCTCCTCCTCTCAGTACAGTCGAGGACGTGGCATTTTGCAAGAAAAGGAGATCAATTTAGAAACAGAAAGGAACAACTTCTCAAAGATGATGTTTTCAAGCCTTTTAACTTAAAAAAAGAAAGGCTGGCATTTCCAGTAGAAGTGGAATAATAAGAGGAAAAATTGGCACTGGGCTGAAAGAAGCAGATTTGTGGTAAAATGGAACCCAAGAGTGATGGTGGGATTTCAGGAGATGGGCTAGAGAGAAAATCAAGCCTGACAGTAAGAAATCTGCTTCCAGGGAATTGCAGTCCCAGGTCCCAGCCTAGAAACATGACTGGGCCTTTCCACACAACTCTAACCAAGAGCTAATATATAGTATTTACTCAAGGAAGATGATTCCAGGATGAGGAATGAGATTTAGTTAGTTACTGTAACACACATTACTTCTTAGAGCTCGCAGTTCCCCTATGAGAAAAGTCATTCTTCTTTTTCAATATATGCCTGATTTTTGCAATCTCTCAGGCTATCATCAAATGGTTTTCATTTGTTTCAAAAGACGATTTATCTGCCTTGAGGATTTACCTACCAGAACTTGGCGCTAGTTTCCATCACCGCAATGCTACAGCATCCACCGAACAATGCACACCAAAGTGACTTCAAATACCATATTGCCCTTTGTAGAAATTATGATCAAAAATAAGATAAAAATCAAGAGTTCTCTCTAATGTGTCTTCTTTTTTTTTCTAGGATAAATCACCTGTAATTATTACTTCTTTGCCTTGGACCTTCTGTGTAACAGGTCATCAAATCCATTTTTCCTCTGAGAATTTATTTTGTCTGCTAGTTGATACTTCCTGGTTCAGAGGTATAAGCTTGACACTAAAGGGCCTTTTTCTTTATGTTAACGCAGAACCTTTCTCTGGAGAGAATTAAGCATTTGCAAATACTATCTTTTCATTGCAGATATTTCACTGAATTAGAAAACTTAGAAAAATGAAAAACAGCAACTGTTCCTCTTATAAAGACCATCCATGCAGAGTTTTTGCATTTCCACACATTAGTCATATTCTAATTATGGTCTGAAGTAACTAAGGACCAACTACAAAGTACTGGGATTGTTGACCCTTGAATAACATGTGTTTAAACTGTGACCTTGTGCTCTAAGTCTTGGTTTCCTCATTTGTAAAGTGAGAAAGTTGCAGATCTCGTTAGTGATAATAGGATATTTCTCTAAGTCATATGGCCAATGTGCCCCACAAGGAGACCTACATTAGCAGTGGGGAAAACAGACCAACATTTCCTTACTGTAGAGAGTTGGCCCCTGTCTTTCTCTTTCTTAGCTGAAAGTGAATGCATCCTTCAGGTCCAATTCCTCTCTTTCTCTATGAAGACTTATTTGACATCCCTGGCTTACAGTGAACTCTACATTGGCAGGGAGCATATTATGCTGCCTAGTACTATTCCTATTACTGTTGCTATTTTGTCCAACAAATTAAACTGTAAGCACTTAATGGAAGAGATGTTTTTAATGTTTTTGAATTTTAATTCCCCCAGGATCGGAACATATATACAGTAGAAAATTAATCCTTTGCCATTTTATCTGTTTTTGTTACTAGTAATAAATTGGTGGAGACCCTTTCTGAAAATTGAGAGGTCCAGAACATATATTTATACCACTAGTCTTTCATTTATACAATACAATTTATGTCTATAACAAAACCTAGTCTTTCATTTTTCCCATTCCTTTTGTCTCCTTCCTGTTTTCTTGCTTTACTGCCTGCTAATTGTATTGCCACTACCACCACAATATTTTTCCTTTCTTTGAAATCCCTCCTTAAAGCATCTCTGTATAAATAAGCAAGTGGAGAGGAAAACATTACCATATTGATATGAAATGTCAGACCTAGTATTCCAGTTGGAATGAAAGAGAGATGAGTTACACGTTAAAAACAGGGGTCAGAGTGAAGATAACATTAAGTTTCTTACTTCTCCACCTTCTCTTCTCGCTTATCTTCTGGGAGAATTCCGTCTCCTTCTCACCAAGAAGATGGTGGTCACTGGATATTCTTAAAGACTATGTCTGACTTCAGACCTAATTGATAAGCAGATAAGTTCTGCTGACTATTTAGCCAGTAAAGATTAACTAGAGAATTCTGCCTTTGGCAATATGGTATGCTTTAGGTATTCTGAAATGGCCTTCTACCACAAAACAATGAGATGATGGAAGAATCACAGTAAGCATGTTGTCAGTGCATTGCTGGGTTCACAAGGAAAATCCCCAAGGCAACAACAACAACAACAAAACACACACGCATTTTATAACATCAGAGTTCTGAGTCGGGTTCCCTTGGGAAAATGCTGATTCCAAGAACCTAGAATTCTGGAGATTACTATGGCCACCCCTAAGGGAATATGAAACTAGGTTTAGTGTCCATACAAAGCAGGGGAGAGGAACCTGAGAACGCTTCATAAAACAGAGTATCCTAATGGCCACAATCAAAGTGAAAAGGAGGGTCAGGAAGTAAAAAGGATATTAAAATGTTAACAACACCTTCATCGACTTAATATTTGAACATTGTCCTCTAGACTACATGGAGTATTTAGAAAAAGTAAATATGCACTAGCCCACAAATGATTCCCAAAATATTAATTAGATACAATTCATACTGTATTATCTTATTATAACACAATTAAGTTAGAAAAGGACTTGTAAATTACTTGAAAAAGCAACAAATTTGAAAATTTAAAAACATAATTTTTAGATTATATTTCATAATTCATGAATTGACATAGGACATAGAAACCAGAACAGAAATAATTAAATATAATTAAAATGCTTATATCAAAAATGTGTGGAATACAGGTAAAGAAACAGGTAGAAATAAACTTATACTCAAATTCTGACATTAAAATGTAAAGGCAAAAATTAATGAGTTGAACATCCAACTGAAGAACTTGTGGGGTTGGGGGTGGTACAGGTAAGTAGACAAGAATATCAATGTAAATAAAGTAGAAGAGGAAATAATAAAGGTAAGAAAAGGTAAGAACAGCAATTAATGTAATAGAAGACAAAGACACAATAGAAGGAATAAACAAATCCAAGAAACAATTTCTTAAAGAGCAACATACACAAATTTCTAATGAGAATCAATGAGACATTAAAGTCACAAACAAGTAATAGCAGAAGTATTTTTAATGAGACATAGCTAAAGATAGCAGAATCTTTAAAGCTAATGTAAGAACACGGTGGAAAATTATGTTCATTTGAAAACTTGGTTGAAATGAAAACATTCTAGAATAGTATGAATTACCAAAATTGACCCAAGAAGAAAAAGAAAACTTCGATAGTCTTAAAAATCACAAAAGAAAGTCAATCTGTAATTTAAATTTTTCAGAAAGGTAAAGCCAGACCTAGATGGATTTATATTAGAGTTAAACCAAATATTCAAGGAAAATGTAAAACCTTATATAAGCTGTTTCAGATATTATGCAGTATAGTAGATTTGCATATGATACCATAAGCACATGAAAATAATATGGAAAACTAAAATTACAGGTCAATTTCTCTCATGAATAGGTACAAGTATTGAAAAAACATATTAACAAAATGAATTCAGTAATGTCTAAAAATAATGTTATAATGACTAAATTGGGACTATTTGAAAAAGACAAAACTGATACAATGTTTGAAAACCTCTTCATGGTGATTTTTCCCTGGTCTCTGAGATCAACTCAGAGGAATTAAAGTCTTAGGATCATATCACAGAATTGCCACATTTCTTTCCTTCATTTCTGGATTAACTCAACCCTGGTGGAAGTAGTGCATTCTGGGCCTAGGGTTTTTTTTTCAGCATTTTCACAGACTGGGATGTTTCCCATATGGCTGTTAAAATCTTCAAAATGTGACTATCCCGGGCCTCCCCGGTGGCGCAGCGGTTGAGCGCTGTGCTGTGGAGCTGTCGGCAGTGGCGACGCTAGTTCGATGCCCGGCCAGGGAGAATCCCACATGGTGTGGCGGATCTCTCCTGCCTCACCGGCTGCTCCCCTCAGCAGTGTATTTCTGATCTGCCTGTACTGCTCCCCACTCTGTCTCTGGTGAGCGCTCTCACCGCCCCACGCCTCTGGCCTGTACCCCAGCTTGTATGTATAAATAAAAAATAAATCTTTAAAAAAAAAAATGTGACTATCCCAATCTCTTGAATGACTAATCTTTCCAGAATTTCAGGATGTTATAACATAATACAATAGCATAAGAACTATTTCTACATATTTAGAAAAATCACTTAATTTTCAAAGCAAAAATGACCATTACACTCTTAACATCAGTTCCAAGCAGATATGTTTCCAAAATCCAACATCTTATCATCTTATGTAATCTAGATCCATGTTACTTACATCAATCATTGATAAGGAGTTAATATTAGCTTAGTGAAAGATTAGCAAAAAAAAAAAAAAAAAAGTAAGGGGGAAACCAAAAAGCCCATATGGTTTCACTTTTTCCAGCCTGTCAAACACACCTGGGGCTCAAAGCTCTCAATCCATAAAGGTAAAGGAAGAATCTCATGGAGACACTAAGTTTCTTATACCCTAAGAAAATAGTTTTTGAAAAGTGAATAAAGACCAATTCCCACCTTCTCCCTCAGATCTTTTCTTTAAAGTCCACGCAGTAAAACTTATTTCCCTCAATAATCTGTGCATGGCTCTCCCTCTCCAGCCCTGCAGAGCTGGCACTCTAAACTTCTCTGAATGGAGTCTGCCCAGTAACTCAGTAGCTAATCTCCATCAAAACCCTTGGCCTTGTTCTCCTAATCCCAAGAATTTACTTTTCTCTCTGAATTTTACCAACTCTGAAGGCTCTCGAGCCTTTCTTATTTTATGTAACATTTCAGTTTGTGCATGTTCTTTCCATTCTGGAACACCTTAGCTTTGCCCCATAAAGTCTACCCCCAAGGAGAATCTCCCCCTTAGTTTCCATCTTTGTCTCAGTTAGAGAAACCCACTCAACAGATTTCTCGATTGCTCTGAGGTATCTCCCAAGACCACTCTTGGTCACATCCTGAGATCCCCAAATCCTCCTTCTTTCTACCGTTTGAATTCCTCAGATCTTAACATCTCAAACTCTACTTTCCAAGGATTTGGGTTCAGATGGCTTTTTAGCCCATCAACTTGCCTTTACACAAGTAATCCTCTTCCTCCCAGCTGCATCTGAGCTAATCCTTTGCAACCTTTCAACATCTTTCTCACTTTCTATTTCTCCTCCCAGAGGTCTTTCAGGCCTAGGAGTCTGATAACTATTATAAGCTGATCCCATTTCTCCCTGAGTTACCTCCTAAGATCTGAGCATTCTTCTGTTCACGTATCAATTCTTGAATAATCTTACTTTCACTTACTGTACACTCCACTGCCAATGAGCAAACTTGGTTCCTAGCAATAGGAAATTGTTTTGCTGCTCCTGCTTGCTTGCTTTTTAGAAATTCACTTCTGGATTTAGTTGTTCCCCTGATCCAACTAAGGAGGTCATATACTATCTGCATACAGAGATTTCTCCCCCATTCTCCTGAACCTGTTATTGGATAAACGCCATTAACTCCAAATGTCTGAAGCCTTCTAGGTATTTCTAAGTAATATCCTCTTTCAATGGGAAAAACCACAAAAACAAATGAATAAAATGAAATTTGAGTCCATTAATACTAACTCATTCCACAATCCACATACTAAAAGAATTTTTACCCTAGATCTGCTTATTTTGAAGTGAACTTTTTTCAAAAACTCAGAAGTTTCCACCCTACCAAACCCAGATTCCTACTAATCAAAATCAAGGCACAAGCTCTCACTCTCACTTTCTGAGTTTTGCTAATGAAAACCAGAGCTGCTCTTAACAAGGCAAGTTTCCTCAAGAGGTTAAGCTAAAATCCCCCAACTTCTGTGCATAAACTCACCTCTGATGGCTCAAGGACAACTGTTGTTATTGTAAAGGGTCAATGGACCAGATCCCGGGCCCTTGACCAGTTCTGGCCGTAACTACGGCCATCCTCATCCCTGCTGCATCCCTAAGGGAGCTCAAGGTTAAAGATTTGTCTTCAAATCCCTGTCTAAGCAACTAGCCTGTTGATCTAATCTGAACCCCACACAGGATTCAAAAGACCCTCCCAACTCTTTACCCTAAGATACCCCTTGGAGCCTCTAACCAGTCTGTTCCCTGCGCCCTTCCCTCCCAAGCCCCACATCACTTTTATAAGCGCACTGCATCTCAGCCGGGCACTCCCAGAGCCTGTCTTAGCCCACCGCCTGCTTCAGGGAAAGAGAATAAAGCCACACCAAAACAAACCTGAGAGGACCAGAACTCCAATCTTCTTCCCTCCTCCCTTTGTGTCCCTGAAGTTCCCACTTTGCCTTAATCCCACAGCCAACCTCCTCCTCCCTGAAGTCCCAAATCACTCTGGAGAGGAACCTGGGCAACCAGCTTACAAAGCTCTCACTTTAAGCATCAAACAGCAAAAATAACGGAATAAAACCTGAGAATCTTCCTCTCTCAGGAGTTCAAAGGAAATAGAGAGAAGATTACACCACTAGCATCTGTCCAGCTGATTACTGGTACTGATGATGACATGCTGCTGTTTACTGATTCATGGAGACAGCGGCGAAGAAGAGAGTCTGGGGAGAGTGTGCTATATATATGCCCAAGCTGTGTTCTCCCAGTGTAGCCACTTGAATCAAGCCATATGCACTGTGGGCTGACTTTGATTCTCAGTAACAACGGTTTAAAAGAGGACAGAGGCAAGGATTCCAGATTTGTTGACTCGTGTTGTTCTTGGGGAATCAGGGGGAGTGAGGGTTCTGTTTCCAGCACTTCCCATGGGAGGCTGTTTCCAAAGGAACACAAATCATTCATTGGAGGCAGAATATGTAGTAGTAGTTTTGGGTTAGCTGTGACATATGCCAGGGCCTCCAAAGAGGTGTGGGCTTAAACAGAAGGCTTTTTTTTTTTTTAACTCATATTCACCAAAAGCAAATCCCTCCCCCTGGCTTATTACAAGAACTAACAGTGCTCAGATGTGATTATAACATATTCTGAAAGATTTATAATGTCCCATGAGCACAAGAATTTTTAACAGAGAAATTCCAGAACAGGACCTTTATAGCAATACTGGAGGCTTGGGAGCTGATGATGCTTTCTTCTTCTAAGATTCATATGTTTATACTGTCATTCAGCAGGTTGTATGTGCCAGGGCTGAGCTCAGGATAAGATGAGGATAATCTGGCTGCAGCAAGATCCCTATTTGGAGCACAGGGTGCTCCACAGATATGATTGACTTTCTGAGCACTCCAGCTATAGGTATTCCCCTGCCCTCAATTCTAACCATTCGGGAAAAGGAAGTTCATTCTTCTTGTGATCAAGAGACCATCATTATGACATTTCCTTTAAAGAGTATATGAATTGGTCCACTCCTATTCTAGAACTACCTCAAAGCCAAAACTAAACATCATTACATTTCAAAGTTAGTAGAAGAAACTTGGGTTAGCTATTCTCTGATGGTTGAATCCGTCTGTAACATGCCAGCATAGCAGCTGCATCTGGGGCTTAATTACTTCCAGTGACAGGGATCTTGCTACCTTTGTAGAAGCCCTTCTTGAATTACCTGTGACTCAGGGCTCGGGTGCTGAGCTCAGTTCTGTCTCCCTGCAACTCTCACCCACTGGGGTCTGCCATTTGGAGCCTTGCAGACCAAGCCTTTCTCTGCTCCAAGGACCAGCAGAGCTTCGATCCACTCATCACTTACAAGAACCAGCTACTCACGATCACTGCATGTGTGACCTCCATTAGCTCATCTTATGCTTTTAATCATCCTATGAATATTTTATGCCCATTTTTACAGATGGTAAAACTAAGGTTTGCTGAGGTTAAATAGCTGGTCCAGAATTGCTCAGCTAGTTGGCAGAATATGGACTTGAACCTACGGCTGTCTGACTTCAAAGTTCATGTCAAATGTTCCCTCTCTTTATCTTAAAGTTCAGTTTGTACAAAAATTTGTAGGTTTTTCCATCAGACTTTCCTGTTTCCTCCCTCTCTAAAAACACATTCACACTTGTCTTGGCACACCTTTCTCAGTTTTCATTGTTTCCTCTCAGCATTAAATGATCAGTAGGTGCTTAGTAGAATTGTAAAATGGGTATTTATAACAATGTATCTGTGTCCCATAGAGGCAGAGCAAGGACTAGCAGCCAACTTTCAATCACCTTTTAGTCAGCCCAAGAAAAGGTCCTTGGCACAAAGCACTGAACAAGCACAAGGGACACAGAGATGATCACAAAAAAATGTCGTTCTATCAAGGAAGGCAGATAAGTAAATGAGTAATCATGAAAGGGGAAAAGGTCTTGTTGGGTGCTGAAATGAGACTCTGGAGGTTAGAGAATAATTTATGAAGAAGGGAGCCATTCAGGCCTCTGTTAAGGAATAAAGCTTCTTAACAAAGAGATTAAGAGTATGTGGGGGGCGGAGGGACTTTTCCAGAAGGAGAAAAGCCACCGGCAAGCCTGCTGTCAGCCAGGAACACAGAATTTCCTGGTAACACCAATGTATCAGATACAGCTGAGAAAAGGTGGAATAGAATGAGGCTGAAAATCAGCTGTGGGGACCAGGCAGATATACTAAATCGACATTAGGGCTTAGTGGGGAGCCATCAGGAATGTTTATGCAAAGATAGCTCTGGTGATTTTGTTGTGAATTCTAGAATAAAGCAACACTTACAGAATCCTTTTGCTTTCAATAATGCCAGCCAAGGTCATACTTACCTTTTCCAACCATATCATATAATTTACTCTCAACTAACACTCTTTTTTTTTTTTTCACAAGTAGGGTTGTTAAGCCCTGTCTCTCCAGCTGTGAACAGCTGGACCTGGGATCTTACACTTATCCCTTGTATTGAACTGCTCAAGTTTGGCACCCTCATCCTCTTGCTTGCACCTTTCAGGATATTGATTTTTATCTCCAATAGGCTTACGAGGCTCCTATCTTCATTGTTGTCCACTAATTTAATAGACCACTTTCTAAATATTCATGCAGATCACAGCTTAAAAAGAAAAAGTCAGAAGGCAAGGGCAAAGCCTTAAGGCAAGTCACTAGGCACTTCCCACTGGATTCACATTTGCTTTTAAATCAGCCCCTCTAAAAATAGAGCTTTTCAATCCATGACTATTCCACACGTCCTTTTTCTTGCCAAACACAGTGCTGACTTTCAGCATTCTGGAAAAATTTAATCACACAAAACTTGCTCGTGGTGACCCACGCTGACTGTGACTGTTTCTGGCTCTTCTCTAGGTACCCACATGTCACCCTTTAATCTTCCATTAGGCATCTCAAAACCTACTTAGTTAAAGATTCCATCTTCTTTCTTGGTTAGAAATTCAAAACTCCATTTGCTTGTCTGCAATATTCCAAACCATTTATGTTCTTCACACTTCACAAAGACCACCCAGAATAGTTTGGATGATCAAGTTGGACAGGTCACCCTCAGTAGTGTATAATTTTCCAGACTTGAATACCACAAATGTCTGTTTCATCATTTATAAAATGGAGACTATAATAGCAGTACCCCACAGGGTGTATGATAATTAAATGGCATAATACACCTAGGAGACAAATGTTTAGCACACAGGAAACACTCAAAGACAATTTTAATAAGCCATCAAATCACTTCATTTCCTCCGAACATATCAGCATCTCCAGTTCAGTTGGTTCACAAATACAGCTCTTCCAAAATCTATATTTTCACCTGTTTCCTACTTCTACAAGTGATGCTGATATTCTTTTTTTTAAAGATTTATTTATTTATGCATACAAGCTGGGGTGCAGGCCAGAGGTGTGGGGCAGTGAGAGGACTCACCCGAAACAGAGTGGGGAGCAGAACAGGCAGATCTACAGAAATACACTGCTGAGGGGAGCAGCAGGAGAGGCAGGAGAGGTCTGCTGCGCCATGTGGCAATCTCCCCAGCCAGGCATTTGAACTCACACCACAGCTGCCGACAGCTCCACAGTGCTAGGTTTAACCCATTGTGCCACCAGGGAAGCCCTGATGCCACTATTCTTGAGTGACTCTAGCTTGACACTTAAAGACATTTTTGATTCATAACTGGCCTTCACCCCCATCTCAATCAAGGTTAATTCTGGTAGACGTTATGCCTGAAATCCCGCAGACACAAGCCTTTTATTTCCACCCCATGGCCATTGTTAAGGACTAGATGTTTATGTACCCTCAAAATCCATATGTTGGAGTCCTGACCCCAATGTGACTGTATTTAAAGATATGACCTGCTCAATGCAGGACAGTAGGAGATGCTGGCAGACTCCTACTTGCAACTATTGGCCAAAACGCTGTCAAAAGACCACCCTTATCTTAAAGGAAGGCTGGGAAAATTAATATTCCATCTGAGTGAACAAAGAATAAGTAGACAGTTAATATGAAGTAGACCACTAGTGTAACCAAAAGTACCTGACATTCATTTGGAGTGGGAGGATTCTTATTTCTATTTCCCTTGAAAAATCTACCAAAATTTCATGCATATACACTGTGTATGCCAGACATACAGCTTGTTTGTTTTGCTAGTTTATGATTGCCTACAAATGACTGTACAATCAATAAGTATTTGCGAGCCTCTATTAGGTACATTGGCAGGAAATAGGAGTAAAGGAAATCATATTTGTCTTCAATTAGAGACAAAATAAACAGTGCTAAAAATTACTTTTCAAAAAAAAAATGGTTCTTGGACCCATTTCAAATCCCAAGCACCAACACTCACCTTTGCTCAGCAAAACCTTTTTCACAGGATAGTGTGAAAAAAATAATCATTCTCAGCCCAGACTTGATCAAGTCACTCTGATATCTACATTTCTCTCCCTTGATTGGATACGGTTTTACTATAGATATGCTCAGAAAACTTTCTTATCAAGCAACATAATTAAGCATTATTGCATAAAGAATGAGAATGCTTAAAAAGGCAGGAGGCAACCATGAAAAATGATGCCACAAAATAGTGATATATAAATAAACAAAGTAAATCCAGCCTATGAAGCAGCTGCACAGTGTTCACACCCATAATCACTGCTAAGCTATGCTATGTGCAGGGATGTGTTTATATATAGATATAGATGGGCCTGCAACAGCAATAGGGACAAAGACAGAGAGGTTTAAAAATATATATTTACCAAAATCTTGACAGTAGTAATCTCCAGGAGCTGCAATATAGATGGATTTTTTGTTTGTTTGTTTTTGCTTGTTGGTGTTCTTCAGATTGTCTAAAATGAACCTACATTATTTTTGTAATAAAAAGAAAAAGGGTTTTGTTTTATTTTGTTTTTCTTAACTTTCAGGGGTGTTAGGACACAAGCCAAACTTCTGATGCGTCAAGTGATGATTCAAATTCGATTAGATGAGACAAGGACTGGTGAATTTAAGTGGCCACAAATTTAAGAGAGCCTCTACTTATGACACCAAAACCATTTGAAGAGCAGTAATGAGTCACAAACTCTTACTTGCATCTTTAGAACACAAGGAGCAAAATACAAAAATGGAAATAAGTGATATAGAACTGAAAATAATTTTCTATTGAGGTTTACTTATGCATTTGCAGAGGTCCAACCTTCACAGATTCCCATTCACTGCAAAGTGTGACCCCAAACAATGAAATCATTCAACAGGGAGGAACCCCCTTCAGTGCTAAGAATGCTGCCACCTGTACTTTAAACCTCATTGAATAAATAAACACTGGGAAGCTCATTGCTCTTCTTTTGTCTCTGTAATGAGAAGGCTCTACACAGGATGGACTCACATTGATTTGATGACAATGACCATGACATTCAAGTGATTCCTACTTTACATGCAGTACTGAGCTGAGTGCCTGCTTTATCTTACTGTTCACATTACAAAGCAGCTGCTTATCAGTTACAATTAGAGCAGAAAAGGCTGTGAAAACCTAGAGACCTGGGCTAATGGCTCCATTGCTGTTGAATATGATGTCACCTCTGGTATTAACCCCAGGGGGATGCAACAAAATCATGACCTCCCTCCAAAAGTCTTTGGATTCAACAAGTTACTTATCCCACTTATGAGGTGCTATAATTAAAGCCCATGTGTTAGGTACCATACAATAATGACAAAGAATTGAAAGATTTTTTTATGTTGAAAAAAAGAAATGGAAGACAGTCCGAAAGAGTACTTCTGACCTAAGAAAATATCTAACAGTGACAGAGCCCAAGTGGAAAGAGGAAAAAGACCTTGAAGTTATAAAACAACAGATCATAGCCTTCTCGATTTGATTCCAGTTTCTGGCTGCATTAGACACATTCTAAGCTCAAAGGAGAAAAATTCCAAAAGTCTTCGGATTTTCTTCTAAGTTGCCCTGCCCAAATCCCAAGATAGGAAACTAATCATGATTTTGGTAAAACTTTGAGTACAAAGATAACCTACAGAAAATCAATGATGAAACATCTGGAAAAAAAAAGAAAGAAAACTATCCAATTCACAATAGCATAAGATAAAATATCAGGAATAAATTTAACCAAGGAGGCGAGAGATATATAAGGCTTTGCTTAAAGAAATCAAAGAAGTCAACAAATGAAAAGTCATCCCATGTTCATGGATCAAAAAAATTAATATTGTTAAAATGTCCATTCTAACCAAAGCCAGATTCAATATGATTCCCATCAAAATACAAAAGGCATTCTTCACAGAAACAGTAGAAACAATCTAAAATTTGTATGGAATCACAAAAGACTACAAATAACCAAAACAATCCTGAGGAAAAAAAAATAAAACTCCATAGGGGCATCAGGCTTCCTGATTTCAAGCTAGATTTTGAAGCAGTTTGGTAATAGTAATAATAGTAGTATGATACTGGCAGCCCAGAATTAAACCCTTGCATATATGGTCAATAACACTTGACAAAAAGCCAATGGGGAAAGAGTAGTCTTCAACAAAAGATGCTAAGAACACTGGAGAAACACTTGTAGAACAATGATGAATTTGGACCCCCTATCTCATACCACTCACAAAAATTAACTCACAATGGCTCAAAGACTTAGATATAAGACCTGACACCATGACACTCCTAGAAGAAAACAGAGAAAAGAAACTCCTCCACTGAAATTTTGGCAATGATCTTTTGGATGACACCAAAAGACAGAGCTTCTTGAAGATTATGGGGGACATCATATTATGACTATAAACATGAAGCTTAAATTTCTTGTAAAGAGGTTCTCTGCTCAGAATTGTTAGTATACTCTCTTCAAATATATGAAAATACATTTCTTTTTACTTTTTCACAGTTCTGACCTCGTTTCTTTTTTTATGTTATGTTATAATATTGTTTTATGTAATGCTATCTTATTTGGGGAATTCAGATAGATTTCTCTCTCTGTATCCTCCACATTCAGATTTTGCCAAATGTAAATGAAGGTTCCAGGCACAGATCTGACACACAATAGGAGTTCCAGCAAACGTCACTTCCTGTGTTATTAAGCATCTACACTGTACCTGTGCTAAGGGATAGTCCCTGCCTTCAAGGAGTTTATAATCTTTTATAAAAAACAATACATAAATAACAAGTAATAGAAATTTTAATAGCTAACATAGTAATCCAAGAAACAGCCCAAGATTATATGGTTAGCTGCTGTTAGAAGAATGTGGCAGTAAAACAATGAGAATTAAGAGATGATACCAACACTCCCAAATATTCATCAACCTGGGAAACCTCAGGCATTTTTGGAAGACCAAGGAAACTGAAAACTCCATTTGTTCCTAAACATTCTTCTCCAGAATCTTTTATATCCAGTGGGATTCTTCAGATTGAAAGGAGCCAGAATCTAAGTGGATTAATTGTTATTTATAATAACATTTTGAACCATGAAGCATGGGTGACCTCCCATCACTCCCTCTCTACTAGATAAATTGTGCGACTATATAAACAAATAAATGGAATTTGCCTCCCTGCCAAGGATATGCTACTGTCATCTTTTCTCCACAGTCATCAATTAAAGGATTAAATAATGAATGAACTGGCAGAGTTCAACTATAATCTTCAGACTCAAACTCTAAAGATGCTCCATGAACAGCAGTAGGGGATTTATGGTTTTCATTTTGCTTCACCTCACTCTTTGAGAGTGTACATGGCCATAAACACACTCTTGCACAGTCACACACACACACACACACACACACACACACACACCACAAGCACACCATATACCACATGCACTCTCTCCTTACAGCTTCTCTTGCCATTTGCATGGCTTTTTAAATTAGGTAATGAACTAATTAAAATCATGGATGGAAATGTATACTTCTTGGAGAACAGTTGTTTTCATCCTTTAGTTTAGAACAGAAGAACTCTGGTGACCTTGACCAGCAGTCCATCTCTGGAGAGGAGCGGAGAGGAGGTCAGGCACTCAGAACAATGGGCCAGGAGATATTCAGCTTGACATGGGATGGTGACTTAGAAGAGGGACTATTGAACACAGGACCTTCTAACTCCAAAGGGAGACAAAGCCCCAAGTATGTCTGAGTTTAGCAAAGATTTAAACATGATGCCCATCTATAATATGGGCATACTGGAGATTGTTAGAGATAATGATTAATCATTGCAGTAACTTACATTGATATGTGCTTTACAATGGGACAGGTGCTGTGCCAAATACTCCCCATGGATTATCTCATTTAAGTTTCACAATAACCCTGTAATGTAAACAGGATGATTAACCTGGTCTTTGAAATGAGAAAACTGGGGCTCAGGGAAGTAACAAAAATTCTGTGTAACAAAAATTACACAGCTGGTATGTGGAGTAGAGTTGGGATTCAGACCAGTCAGATGGATTCCAGAACTCATCTCATATCATAACCACATGCCTAACTCATTTCGTTTTTCTTAACATTCCTAAACTTTTGAGATTCATTGTACAGAGGAAAATACCCATTACCATACTCTCCATAAACGCTCCCTTAATAGCATAATGAAAAACAGACTAAACATATGCAGGCGCACGTACACATGCATGCTACAAATATGTGCACATGCACACACACTCAAACACACATGCGCACACACACAGATCTCGTCAGATAGGGTGACCGAGGACAATACAGAGAATATCCCTAATGCTCTCTGCCTAGCAGGTCGGTTATGCAGATTAAATCAAGCTCTTGGGCACAGATTTATCCAGCACCACTACTACACCCAAACCATCAGAGGAGTATCACAAGCTTGTTGCTGCCCCAACACTGGATGGGTAATAACACCCGGGAGTCCTTGGTACCTTAGAAACCTGAAAACTCATAACATAACATGGACAGACTACATATGGCCCCAAGTGGGCAAATACATCCAATTGAGCACACAAATGAGTTATCAGCTATCAGTAGCCTCTCCCAGAGTTGCCCCAAGGGAATAATGATCAGATCCTTTGTTTGGCAAACACACAGCAGGGTCTTGTAATGAAGATGAAGGTGATTCACTCAGGCCATGTTGAGGTCATTACCCACCTCCCCAGCCCTTTTACCCTGGCACAAAGACCAATTGGATTATGAACCTCATACCCCTTCTTGCCCATCCTCCCTCCCAGCTGTCCTCCTAAGACATCAGCCCTGCCTTGTTTGCTCTTGTCTGCAGTGTTGACTGAGAGGAGCCCTGTGCAGAGGGGGGACAGAGGGCTGCTCTGTGCCTCCTTAGGAATGATCTTGATTCTGAAGTCCCAGGGACAGCCATGTCGCCTACAGTTACTTATAGAACATGGCCTTTGCCTTTCGAAGGCACATGTGGCATCTGGAAACACTCCTGGGCCTTGAAAGCTGCATCTGCTCCCTGATAGCAGCTTCCCACACAAAGGCTAAACTTCCCTCTGTTGTTTTATAAAAAGCAGAGCCTCCTTCTTAAGTCTTCAAATAAACTCCCTCTCTTCCAAACACACTGACACCCAAGTATCTGGTTTTATTGGATCTCTTATCTCAATTAACTTGCTAGCAACACTGAGTGTTTCATCAAAGTCCTCAGTACCTCCCAAAGGCACCACTTAAGAGGAACACAGCTACAGATTCCTGATCACATGTGGCCTGGTTGAAGTCAAGAGAACCAAGGAGAAAGGTAACTCCCGGAAGTTAAAACTTCTGAAGAGGAAGAAGGCATGGGACAACTTGGCAATCATGCAAATCTTAACATATTCATGCAAGTGGGTTACTAGACAAAGATGGACCTGGCCTTGAGGTCATAAAAGCAGAAATAAATCTCCCTTCCAGTGTTGCTGGATTTTCATCTCAACACTGAAAAGTTGTTGTTGTTGTTTTTTCTTTAATGTTTAAATCACAGGTCTCTGCTGAAGTTTGGATTCCTTGGATGAGACAGGGACATTCTACCCAGAAAAGGCAGAAGGCTGACATGAGACATGAGGAAGAATAAGTGAGAGGTACCCAGGATATGTCACTGATTATTCACATAATGCTGGAAACTAGAATTCTTATTCTTATTTTTTGAAAGGTAAAGTAGCAGTGGCTCATGGAGTTGGGGTATGGAAAAACTGGAAGTTGAAGCACAGTTGACTCTGAAACTTGCATTATTTCCACTCTAGCTTCCAAAGAAGCTAGAGAAGAGCAGCATCTGCTGAAGGCCTTTGAGGGATGGCTGACTCCTCTGCAGTGAGGAAGCATAGGAAAGTTATCCAAAGGTTCTTAAGCCGCAACTGAAATTTCATCCTCTCCATATATTTCCTCCAAAATTCCATTGTCTGCTTCCAGGTGTCACTTCCTACCAGAAAAGCAGGAAGTAAGGACTTTGAATTCATTCTCTCCTGACCTTTGCCATTTACTTCTTCTGTAATCTTAATTTTCAACTTCCATTCAAGCACAGTGAGAGGGTTTTGACCTTAGTTTAAGTAGTTTGTTCTCATAAGAAAGCATTATATTGGCAGAGCCCAAAAGAGAGGTGCTGATAAATTAAAAAAGAAGGTTGGCAATTGTGCAAAAGATGTTGACAAATGGAAACCAAGCTACAAATTGCTCTTCCAGATCTTAACTTGCACACAATCAAATATACACTAAAGTAAACCACTGAATAAAACTAGGTCACAGTAATGAGGCACAAGTGACCTAAGAGCATGGTGTCTTTACTGTCATGCTGAGAAGCCCGTAGCAATTTGCTGTTTCAAGAAAGTAGCATTGTTCTGTATTATGTTTAGAATTGTAGTTTGCCAGATAGAACACAGCTGAACATTTTGTCCCCCACCTAAGACACATGATGACAATGTTTATGCACACTCTTCATCCAGCCCCATATATGGAATCAGTCTGGAATTATTCTTGAAAGAGGATTTAAGTTTAGCATTGCATGGGAAATGCCTGTGTCAAGAATTCAATAACATGTTAGTACACTATGTCAAAACAACTGTACTAGTAAAACACTCCATGGTGCACAGTCAGAGAACAATAGCATCCACCAGCGTCAGCATGTGCTACCTGAAAAAGTTTCCAGAAAATGTTGTGATCACTTTACCTGAGGTAATTGTTTTTCCCTTTCCTATGTGAAAGAGTAGAGTCACTGTTATTCTGGGTTCAGAACTGGGATTTGTTCTTCCTCCATTGTTCCTAAAGAAACTGAAAGAAAAAATACCTGCGTGGGTATCAATATATGATGCCAGAAAGAAACTTATCTACCTAGCCCAGGTGGTGAACCCACCAACGTAGAGACACATCTCAGTAAGGCAAGTATTCAGGTAAGGCAGGGTATCAATCTGAAAATGAAAGTGAGGGCTTCATCTGGTTTATATCTGGTTTAACTTGAATGAAGAAACCACAGTTTCTCATATTTAAAAATAAGTCCTTTAAGTAGGCAAGAAAAGTAGTATACTCTTGGGGATAGGACAGTAGTATTCAGTTTTATACCAATTTGACATATGAAATTTCAGATTGAAATATTACTAGGTATTTGCATTTGTAAAATTTTAAAATTAACTATATTATAAAGGGTATCAATATCATGCAATTCTGAGCATATATATATTGAGGACAGATTTGATCTGCAGTGAAGCAGAACAGAAGTCACAGACTTTGGTTCAGGTCCTTAGAGTAGACACTAACCCACCCTGTGGCCACAGGAGATTCACTTTGCATTTCTGGGTTTCAGTTTCTTCAACTGTAAAATAAAAATGCGCAATTATGTGGTCATCATGGCCTTTTCTTGATCAAAAGTACAGGTTCAATTTCTTCCCAAAAGACCGAGGCAAAAGTAGAGAGACAAAGGTGGGCATGACCATAACCCTAGAGTGTTGTGAGCAAGACGCCTGTGCTCAAAGGAAGAAGCAAACAGCAAGGAATCTCGCTGGGAAGATAAGACACCCCAGGAATCAGCTTCTTTGATATTCTGCTTCCCTCATCTTTCCCATCTCTGCTACCCTTTTTCGAATGTCACGCATTGTGGAAGTTAAAAGACAGCACCTGATTTGAAATCCATGCTCCCCTTTTTACAAGACTGTGCTCTTCCCCAAAGACTTTTCATTTTTCCTTCCCACTCATATTCTCTAGCTCCTTTCTCTATATGTAATTTCTGGAACATATCAGCATAAACACCTATCAGTGAAAGTACACATTCACTTTTTTATGAAAATGTTGTAGTTTAAGGGAGAAACTGAAAAGTCAGTTGAAAGTTGACAAATAAGTCCCAATATGTGATAATTACAATCTCACCCAGGGCTGTGCCAAAGGGGCGTGAGGGGGAGATTCTGTTCTTTTTAAGGGGCCCGAGCTCTCCACACCAACATTTGTCTTTCACCGAGTCTTCCAGGTTTTTAGATAACTATAAAAACAGAATTTTGGCTCCTTAAACTGATGTAGATTTGGGGTGGGTGGACTTGCTTTCCCTGTTTCTTAAGTGGTTTGCCCCCTACTTCTCCCCAATATGTCCTTCGTCCCACCACTTCAACTCTCCCAACCATACTCATCAGTACTTTGACATTTACTGCCAATAAAAATAATAATCTTATCACCCGAAAGTGAGTAGAATAGTTTCAAAGTGTTATGTATATTTATTTTTCCTCGGATTTATGTCACTTTCCCCACCAAGCAAAGAATAAATAAATAAAAGCACTTTATCAAATTTATAACCTACTCAAATTTAGAGATTCCTGAACAGGAAACAGACCAGGAACACGCAGCCAAAATGAACTTAACTAGAAAACCAAAACCTGCATACGGTGCTTTGAAGAATGATGTTAGTCTTTAAAGATTGTGTACACACATGAAGTGCATTGTGAGTTAGCGGGCGATTACCTCTGTTACAGGGGCCTTCTAGCTTTACCCTCTCCCAGAAATGCTAGGTAACAAAGGCAAGAGGGGTTTTCTGGTCTCAATTATATCCTAATAAGTGTTTCAATACTCTGCTTCCTTTTGAGTGTGAAGATCTAGGCTAAAATGCTTTATTTAAAAAAAAAAAAAAGCAGCAGGCTGAAAAGGTTTCCCAGACGTGAAATAGATTTTATAAAAGAAACTTCTGGCAAGTTTATGGAAGTAAATCAGAAACACATGGACTATGTTTCCCTCAAAATACCCATGGGTTTGTAAGTCCAGGAAAATGCATAAAACATAGAGGGAAACAGTTTTTGAAAGCTGAGCTTATTTGAGAAAGTGCATAACAGCAAGCCCGACTTGGGCCCCTCAGCACAGGGGACGGAGGCAGCGGGCAGGCAGCCCACCGGTGCCTGCCCGCCTGCTTGTGTTGACAGTCCTCATTTCTGAGGATGATGTGATGGATGGCGCCTTGACCTGTGCATATGGGTGTGACTGAGAAAATCATTGCTCAGTGCTTCCCATGCTGAAGACATGACTTCATAGCTCCTCTGCAACCATCTGCAGTGAATGTTTACACAGCCTGTTTCTGTTCTGAAGGGACTTCATGCTACAGGGCAGGCTGGTGGTGAACATACATTCACTGAGCACTTAGCATATGCCCCATGGGGAGACAACGAAAAAATGGACAATCAGATGCCAACCCAGGAGGTGAAACAGAAACTCGGACCTGGAAGGGACTTTAAGATTCCTGAGTTCCTCCTTCCACCCTGTGTGGCCATTCCAGCTACATCTTGCAGCTTAAATAGAGGAAAATAAAAAATATCTGGAATGGGGAAAAAGAGTTTGGAGAGTCAGAGGACCAGCCAGCAGGCCCCAGCGTGCCTGTCAGTTAATTGTTCAGAGTCTTGAGTTCTCAGCAATTCAATCAGAGTAACAGTCAAATTGCCTATTGGGGTTGCCAAGGACACCTCAATAAATATTATGTCTCTTCTTCATCCAAGCCTAAATAAGTAGAAAAACAAAGAGTAAGATGAGAGCAGAATTTTTGCCTTTATTCCTGAGAGAGGCCAGGTTGGCAGCCAGTTTAGGACGAGAGGTAAATACGCCTCCCACTGGACCCCAGATGAGACAGATAATGCAGCCAGCCCCCAGTCACGCTGTGCTGGACAGGCCCCCACATGCCAGGTACACTGTCAAACTGAGGCTTAAGTCTAGAGCACAGAGGAAATCCCAGACTCTCAATGGATAACTCACTTCCAAAAGGAAATAGAAGGGCTACACTGATGTGAACAGGTCCAAATCATTCCTCCCAGACTACCAACCAGATAGATCCTTCGGCTCCCTTGAACAGGAGTGATGAATGAGCAGAGAATAGCCAAAGGTGACTCATAAATGTGTTCTCTCCACCTAAATGGAAATACCAGGAGGAGAGATAAGCATGATAAAGCATGTGAAAGCCCTCACGTAAACTATAAAACATTAAGTGCATTTGATGCTTTCGCTCAATCCACCCACATTTATTGAACACCTACTCTTTGCTCAGTCCTGTCACTAGCTTCCAGGAAATAGGTTGAATGAAACATCATTCCTTTACTTAAGATTCTAGTCTACAGGAGAAATAGACAAGGAAGCTAAAACTGACAGGATGTAATGAGTATGCTAAGATGCTGAGGCTTTAGCAATACACAAGTTACAGCAGTAATGCACAGAAGGGGCATTTAATTGAAGGGATGGCCAGATTAACCTTTCTTGTGGAAATGACATTGAGAACTAAAGAACATACAGGAACTAAGTGGTAAGAGAAACTGGTATTTGGTGTATCTTTCAAAACAGAGAGAAGTCCAGAAGAAGGCACACAGAAAACAGATGGGACATTCCAGGGAACCGAAAATCATCTTGTTTGACTGTGGGAGAAATTATCTTAATGTTATGGAGACTAATCAGAGAAGAGCATTATAATCTAAAACAATATGGAAGTGTAAGAATACTCAAAATATGGAAATGACCTAGAGAAGGTGAATACCAAATCAGTGTTGAAATGTGGAAAAGTAAAAAAGCAGAAATAAGACCAATCAAGAGATAAAGTTTTAAACTGAATGAATAACTCTACCTTCTGTTTTATATAAAGCAGAAATGGGATAATTTTTAAAAGGGAGTCTGTGTGTGTGTGTGTGTGTGTGTGTGTGTGTGTGTGTGTGTTATAAGTAGCTATATCTGGCTGTGAGATTACTAATTATTATTCTTGGCTTATCTTTATTCTCAATCAGAAACATTTATGATTTTTTTAAATAAAATATCTAGTAACACTGACCAGATCACAAGAGTTTTTTTCTTTAAATTATCCTTTCAAATGGTGCCAAGTACTATGTTCTCTTGTTTAATATTGCTAACTCTTTCCAGCAATCAACAATCAGGTCACATGCCTTGGGTTATATGGATCTTAGTTCTGCTTCTCCCCCATGGCAACTGTGATCTTCCAAAATATTTGCAGTAAACATTAGGTGAATACAGTGATACAGTAACTCCCTAGTTCCTCCTGGCAGGATTTATCCAGCTGTAAGCTGAGTGGAGAAGTCAAGTTTCCTCATTCTTTCTTTCATTCATTTATTCTTTCAACAGTGTTTTACTGATCTGGGCTCTGTCCTAGGTGCTGAGAGGAGGACAGCAAAACAGATAGCATGACCTCATGTAATTTACTGAAGAAGCGAGCTGAGGATGACCTGTGTTTCACACCCACAGAGAAGACTAAATATGATTATGTATTCCTGCAAACACAATGGCCCCATTTTGTGTTTCCATCTATGTCTGGGTGAGCCCAAAAGATTCTTGTCTGGCTAAATTAATGAATTATTTGTCTTTTTATTAAACAGAAATGCATTCTATATATACATCATGCAAACGACACACAGTCCCTGCATCTTTCATTAAAATGTATCTTAAAGGTGAAATTATATCAGTAAATACTTTATCTTGTATATGAGCAAAATAAATACATTTCAAAAAGTAAAATGTACATTTGAGACTTTGAAAGACATTACTAAATTGCTCTCCATAAATTGTTCCAATTCAGCCCCCTTTGCCCCCACCCCGAGCCTGCTGTTTATTATCCTCCCTCATCCATCATGGCATCAAACTCTTGCTCTTTGCCCAATCAATAGGTAAAAAGAAATATCTCATTTTAGCTTTTATTTGCCTTTATATTGTGCCTGCAGAATATGCTTGAACAGGATTAAAGAGCCATTTTGCTAAAAGCCTGTTTACTGCTACCGAACACAATCTCTTGAAGAGACAAGGACTGCAGATTCCAGGAAAAAAAAAAAGTGCAACAGCAGGCAGTATAAATCTATCCTCAGCCACTACTGTGAGGCAATTGACTATGCTTTCCACCTATAACCTGAGCATTCAAAAGCTGCTTTCTGGACCACAGCAAAGAAATCACTGAGGACAGAGAAACCAACAGGTGAGTGTTTGCTCTAACAGGCACTCAACTCTAAATACACTCTCGTTTTAATTCTCCTAATATTTTTAATCCATGAAGTTCTGAGAGGTTAAGTCCCTTCCAAAACTCACATAGGTTATAAATGGCAGAGGAACCTGGCAGAGGAACCAAACCCAGATTCAAACTCCCTTATTTTGTGCACTGTACCACACTGCCTCATGCTATGCAAAAGAGTCCAATATTTACTGTAATTGGAGTCCACTGACCACATCCTGAGTGTCACCTGGTAGGAGCTATCTTTTGACTTTAATTATGACCCTGGAGTCTGCAGTCCTTGTCTCTTCAAGAGATTGTGTTTGGTAGCAGTAAACAGGCTTTTAGCAAAATGGCTCTTTAATCCTGTTCAAGCATATTCTGCAGGCACAATATCTATAGAGCCCAGATGTAGGCCTTAATAAGATTTCTCACGAACTCAGCTCCCTTAAGACTTACCTGCCACCTCACATTTAATTAACTTGTAGAATTATTGGAGATGCATCAAGAAATTTTTTCAGATTTAAATTTTATTAGTAAGTCTCCCCCAAAAGGGTTGGGAATTGGTGTATATGTTGCAAAGCGGTGCCATTTAGCTCAGCAAGGTTGCCAGAGGATTTTTTAGGTGGCATGTTGATGGCTCACTTGGGAACAGACGCACCGAACCCAACAGTAGCATCTTGAGAGAACCAAATTAGACAACTGCATAGCTCCAAATGAGAAGCCTAGCCAATGATGTCTCATTATTTCTCATCATAGTTCCTGACACCAGTCCGATGTGGAACAATGGGAAGACAGCCTCTTTCCCAGCAGCTGGGTCATCACAGGAGACTAGTCCAGGTGACATTAGGAGATGAATCCAATCTCTCCCCCAGACTACAAGGATAAAGAATTAGTAAGGCAAGAAGTTGTCTGAAGAGGAAATATCTTTCAAAAATAGCAATTAAAGCATGCTGCCAAGCCACCACCCCACCCCCGACACTCCCTCCAGGAGGCTACGCAGGATGTGGTCCGAGGGATAATGAGCTGCTGGGCCACACATGATAATGACAGAAACTGGGAATAAGCATTCAGAAACTCTTATGGAAATTTGGCAGAATAATTTTATGTCTGTTGAATCTAATAATAAAAAAATTAGGACTTGTAAAAAATTTTATTAAGCTGTTAAAATGAAGAAGTGTTTTGACATGTGACAAGTGTTCACACGACAGGGTCACAATTACTCAGGATGTGGAGGCCCAGGCTCTCGATCATGTAATAAAGGACTTCAGGGGCCCCACGTGGCCAGGGGGGCACAGCACAGGGTGCCCTCCAGTGGATCAGGACTGCAGAGGTCACAGTTCCTCACAAAGGGCCTTGGACAAAGTTCGAAACCACCACCAGGATGGCCATCTCAGAACTGCTGCCACAAGAAGTTGTGTTTAAAATGGCCTCTGTGAAGAGAAACTTCCATTCACCATATCAAGAGGGAGCAAAACTCTTTGAGAAAAATAATTGAGAGATTATATCACATACTCCAGAAATCTGTATCCAAGACATTGGGAGAGCCAAATTTCAGAGTGGTCAATAATTCCCAAGGTTATGCTGGTGAAAAAAGCCAACCAGAAAAGGATAAATATGTATGATCCCTGGAGCCTTCCCTGGTGGCCTTGTGGTTCAGTACGAGCGCTGTCACCATGACTGCCTGAGTTCAATCCCCAGCCAGGGGACCACACATGGCACAGCAGACCTCTCCTATCTTGCCCGCTACTCCCCTCAAAAGTGTATTTCAGTCAGTCTGTCTGTTCTGTTCCCCACTCAGTCTCTGGTGAATCCTCTCACCCCCCACACCTCTAGCCTATACCCCAGCTCTTATATGCATAAATAAATAAATCTTAAAAAAAATAAGTATGATCCCACTTATATAAGGTACCCAGACTAGGTAATTCATAGAGACATACAGCAAAATTGTTATAGAGATTGTCAAAGACTTTAGAGGCTGCTAACACTGATGTCTGACCTGGAATTTAAAGGATAATGAGGGGGTGCCTTAAAAGAGAAGAGTTCTTAGGAAATAGAGTTACAATACAGGTGCAAATGATGGTAGAGAGGTTTTTAGATCCAAATCACATAGAACCTTGTATAGTAAGTTAACCTACACACTTGACCTCCTCCTGTGGCCCAATCAAGAATTATAAATCACAAACAATTATTTTATAGGTGTAGATATGAACTTACATCTAGTTCGTCCTCTGATTTTGTAAGCAGGAATGGAAAGTAAAAAGAAGCAACTTGCCCAGAGCCTTCCGATTATCCTCACATATTACATCTTCTCATACAATAAAAATCCCACACACAATCTCCACAAAGAGCTAACCGTGTGAAACAGACTCGGTGACATGAGGGAAGTGAGGCTGCAACAAGGCACCTGCTCTGGGGCACTCCTCTTGAAAGCAAGCCTGAAGGATGAAATCGTCATCTGCAGAATACATTGTGCACAGACTAAATGAGGAAAAATAAACACCTTTCAAAGGCAAGCCTACCACTTCCCTATGAGTCATCCCAAGCCAAATGTGCCAAATCCCAGAATGTGCTAGCAGCACTTAACATCCTAATATTCCTAACCAGCCATAAGATAAACAATTAGCCTTAGTCATAATCAAGAACAAATGGTCAAATACAAGCATGTAATTCTAACCTCAAAATTCTAAAGGGTGATTTTACTCCTTTTTTGTTTATCTGCTTGTATGTCATTTCAGGGGCAGCCAAAGGGGGTTCTTAGCAGTGTGAAGGTTTGGGAATACAAGGAGCCTGTACTAATTAGATATCAGTGTGATCTCTAGATCCAAGCATGAACTTTGCATCTAGGCAGAACAAGGTTTGGATGACAGCCCATTCACTCACTTAGTATGACTTGAAGCTGCTTTCTTACCTCTCTAAGCTTCCCTAAATTGCCTGGCACAATGCCAGGCACAAGTTAGGTGCTCAGCTGTTTGTGAGCTCCTATTCCACCTGTCATGCCAAATAGAGTGTTTGCAAAAATTGTTGCCATAAATTCCCTTTCAGGAATGACTCTAGGCTTGCAAAGTGACTTGTTTTAACCAAAGACACATCGAAAATAGAATCAAGCAGAAACCTGTAAAGTTTGCATTGGGGTTTTTCCCTCTTTCACTACTTGGGAATCTTAACCACCACCGTATGAACATATCTGGTCAGTCTGCCAGATGATGAGACAAGTGGTCAAATTATCTTATTATCCCAAATGACTCAAGAAAACCACCAGACATGTGAGAGTGGTCATCATAGGCCATCATATGCCATCCAGTCTCAGCTGGGTTGGACCATTTCAGAAGGACTCCAGCCAAACCACAAGTCATGATAAAATTACCATTGCTTGCTTGTTTTAAGTCTGTAAGGTTGGGGCCTCCCTGGTGGCACAAGGGTTAAAGTCTCAGCGCTATCAAGCTATGGCCAGCCACTGCAGCATAAGTTCAATCCCCAGCCAGAGAGCTAATCCACATGGCACAGCAGACCTCTCCTGTCTCGCCCACTACTCCCCTCAGCAGTGTATTTCAGTAGATCCACCTGTTCTGCTCCCCACTCTGTCTCTGGTGAATTCTCTCACACATATACATGCCACACACACACACCTCTGGCCTAGACCCCAGTTCTTGTGTGCGTAAATAAATAAAAATAAATCTTAAAAAAAAGTGTCCAAGTTTCGAGTGGTTTGTTAAACAGCAAAAACTGACAAATGTGCTCTTGAAACGTTAGGAGCTCCCTGGTTTGTGGCCTCAGATCTGTCTTTACGTAACATGGGACATTAAGACACTAACATTGAAATGACTTTCAAAGCTATAGCCTCAGAAATGTTTCTCTTGCCTATGAAAATGTCATATGTATGTTTTAGGAACTTCAAGTCAAAGGCAAACACTGAACTCATCCCTCACAAAGCAAAATAAAAATTTTCCTCTTGTTGCTCTGCTTCTTACATATGAAATATAAAGAAATATTGTTCTCAACTTCTCCCTCTTCCTCATTTATATCCAATCAGCCACCAAGTATTGTCAACTCAGTCTTCTAAACACTATTGATTCCTTCACCTTCTCTTTAATCCCATTGTTCTACCCATGGGAATCACTTACCCTATTTTCCCAAACTATCACAATAGCCCTAAACAATATCCTGTCTTCAGAGTGTTCACCCACCAGGGCAGCTTCCATGTGAACCTACTACTCTTCTTCTAAAAGTTCTTCATTATTCACCCAGTGGTTATGGGATGACATTCAAATGCCTTAACCTATCACACTAGTCCTAACCCAAGCCAGCCTCCTCTCTACTGCCATTTCCATATTATATCACATCCCACACCACAGTTAAAGTTCCCCCAGCAGGCCAGGCTGCTCATGTTCCCCAGACCTCTGCTTATGTTATTTGCCCAGACATTAATGTCTGCCCTCTTTTTTCTCTTTTTGATTTCTACTCACCACCAGACTCAACTCCAAAGTTACAATCCATGTACAAATCACCCTCCTACCTTTATCCCAGAAGTAAATTTCTTCCTCCATGCTATTACTGTGCTTTGTACATTTCTTTCATGTTGCAATTGTCAGACTGTATGATAGTGACCTGTTAATAATTCCCCTTTTCCTACCATCGCAACACCTTTCTACAACCTTCCTCATTGCTGTCCCTGGAATTATACTTAGCATATAATAATCATCAAAAAAGAAGTTTGTCTAGTGAATGAAATCTCAGTGCTTGTTCCTCTTTCCTTTCAATAAGCTATATTTATGGGTCTGTCATTAATAATATCTGAATGCAAATAAGCTCATTTTATAAAATTTTGAACAAAATTGCTATAGAAATATAAAATCTTCATATGTCTTCAATACTGTTCATCCCTGGTAAGTCATAATTATGTAGCTTGACTCTGTAAGGTACAGTACATCTTTGGCCCAAACAAAGAATTTCTAAGAATAAGGGGACATAGAAAATCTGGTTAAAAAAATCATATTTGTGTATTATCAGAACATAAAAATTATGATTTAAAAAAGCAGAGATATGAAGGAAGCAGAAGATTTCAAGTTTAGAAAATACTGGAAAACTCTAGAAGCACCATATAAAATATCTTAAATTGCTTGCCCAGTAGGGTGATATTCTGGCAAGAGCACAAGAACCAGCACCAGTGGGACTGGATTTGAGTCTCACTGCTCTATATCTCTCATCCACTAGTAAGTCTCATGATTTCTCCTTCCTCTCCTGTAAAAATGAGAAAGTTGGACCGATTTATTCCCAAATCTTATGAAGTCCTACAATTCTATGGGTCTCAGTCCATGAGAATGATTCTTAACCTTGCCTGTGTATCAGTGCCACTTGGGAAGCTTTATAAATCCACAGTTCCTCAACCCTCATTCTCTAACACTGTGATTCCACCAATTTGAAGAGAAGTCTGGGAATTTCATAATTTTAGAAAACCCCAACAGGTGGTTCTGACGCAGAGCCCCTTTTGAGAGCTGAGCCACCATATAAAAACTTCATCTGTTATCATTTTTCAGCTACATTTACCACCTGCAGGATAATGTTTTCCAATGGGAATATATCTCCAATTTCATAATCATGGTTAAAGGGAACATAGGATTCACTTTACATAAAGTTACCTCAGGGGCACTTTACCGGAACACATCTATTGCTCAAATATGGAAATTACCTACCAAGTTTTGTATTTCAATATCTTGTATTATCACCATTTTAAGCATGTGATTTGACATAATCTTATGCAAAATATTTTCCACATAAGCTTATTTTAGGTTTTTTTTTGGGGGGTGGGGATGAAAAAAATAATTATTTAATATCTATAAATATCAATAGCCACTACCCAGGGACAAACATAACCACACTGGAGGGTAAGATATAGTCTGTGGCACAAACGAATGGCAGAGTAAAAATGTACCCCCTATACACTGCCATTGCCTACTCACCCTACATATTTTCCTCACTAGTGGACCTACCCATTTCCACGGCAATGAATCATGACGAGTCTAAGTTAGTTATGAATATTGCTATTACTCTTGGCAAGATACTAATTTTTTCCATGCCTCTTGCAATTAGGCATAGTCATGACCTTTATCTCTGGTGGACCCTGAGAGCCAGTTTACTGTTGAGTTGCTAGAAAAACCTTTTTCCTCCCTCATATAGGGAGGATCCTTTTTGTCACCCAGATTCCTGTTTCCTTCCTTAATAGAAATGGCTACAGCAGGCACATGGCAACCACAAGGTGTTAAGCATGAGCCCAAATGTCCATGCCCAGAGATGACAGAGTAGGAAATGAGAAAGCGCCTCGACAGCATTGAGGAGCCACTGCTGCAACCACAGAACCAACAACTGACAGCTAAGGATATTTATTGTTCAAGCCACTGCTGAACCTTGATTTCTACTACCTGAAGCCCAAAATACATCCTAACCAAGTCAACTTCTAGTCAGGGTGAAGCATGATCTTCAGGAGGCAACCAGGCATATTTGGGGTCAGATTTCCATACAACAGACACAAAATAGCTGTCACTAGGGAAGATGCATTTCAACAACTGCTTGATGGGTAAGAAGATGGGAGTCAAGGAGTGGAGGCAGTAATGACTTTTGTAGAGAAAGTTTGGAAATGAGTGGAAGGAACAAAAAGGCTTCAAGTTTATCGGACACTCTGATGGGGGATTCTGTACAGTGGATATATATAAAGATTTTTTGCTCAAAAACCTCAGTCCAAAAGTTACCAAAACCTGCTTCACACATCCAACTACTTTGATCGCTCTTACTCACCCCCCATTTTGAAGGCTCAGTGTGTGATGTGTGTTCTGCCCACTGGCTCCACCCCAGAAGATGCTCCATTTCAGGGGACAGGAATTCATTGTGGCACCAAGCTTGATGCTTGGTCCCTGGAGCCTGATAGTGCTCTTTGCAAATAAGGTGCTCAGGGATCCTGAAAGCCATGTTAGAGTAAGGTTCTCATCTGGAACTGGATTCTGGAAAACATCAAGAAGTGCACACACACTCTATCTCCTCTCTCACTTGCTTTCATTCTCTAACACTTAGGGAAATTAAAAATAACCTATTGGTATATAGCACGTTGGCACATCAAAGTCCCCGAAGGAAAATATTTGAATTTCTTCCATCTATTTCCCTCTCCTGTTCTTTATGCTTCTCAATGAGAAGAAAGGGAGAGCTTACATTTTATGTCAACACAAAAGGCCTCCGTTTGTGTGCATTACTTATTAAAGTATTCAGTGATTCAATGTCAAGGTATGTATTATACATATTTTTTTTTCTAGGCCATTATCAGCTTTCTTACAACACTATTATTCTTCAGCCCAGCTAATGCTTCTGTCAAAGATTTAGCAACAAGCATGGAAAATGTCAAACAGTGGGGAAGAAACCTCGCTGTTTCCACAACTGCACAAAAAGCCCGAGTTGTCTTTTCTGGGAAAGCAGCATAATTCTGCTATGAACGCCGACGGATGTTTTATCAGGGGACAGAGTAGTGGGATGGTTTATTTGTTTTTCTCTGCACACCTGAGTCCATCGCTTCTGAATAAGTTTCCTTTCTTCTCTTGCCAATATACTTAATAAAATAGGGCCCGTGTTGTTATCATTTCACCCTCTCCCCAGGAGGTATCTGGGTTGGAACGTGACAGAAATCAGCCGAGAGAGTCAGCCCTGCTCTGTCTGCAGAGCAGTGTGATAAGATTTAAGGAGCACTAAAAGACTCCTCTGGAGAAAAATATTTTCCCAACCTGCTTACCAGGGTCCCTAAAATTATAACCCTTCTGCTTTAAGGCATTGAGAGGCTCCATTAAAATGCAAATATGTTAGGTGAGTTATTTTATCAAACTATCACATCTTAGCTTGAATTAGTTTATGGCTTAATTCAGAATCCTGAAGTGATGGGACACAGGGTTGTTAAGTTTGGATGTAAGCAAAGATGGGTTAGGGTTTAAAATGTACTAATGAGCAGTCTGGGGTAGTAGGGCCAGGTGGGGGAATAAAATCAAGTCTGATGGCACCAAATGTGAGGCTATGTGAAAATGCACACAGCAGGTGTTTCAACAACCCTAGCTGAGCAACAGGCTGGTCCATGTTGTTGAGAAGCTGTCATCTTCACACTTCACGGATGAATTTAGAGAAGAGTGACGTGTTTACATCTTTTTCCTCCCCAATTTCCCACCTCCTCTCTCGCCTATGCTTGGATTGGAGTCCTCTGTCAGACTCACCTTTTCATGCCCAGCACTCTTACCCACTGTCCCCCCAGGAGTTTCAGGGGCTGCATAAAACCTATGGTAGACACTGCAATTATTCTCCAGTATTTCCACTTCTCCTCTCCTCCCACCCTCTTGAAATCAATCAAGACCATAGGATTTGGTCAAGGGAATATAAGCTGAACTGGTGTATGTCACTTCTGGGTTGAAATGTTTAAGAGCGAGCTAGGATTTCTCCATGCTCCCTTCTACCACAGTGAACTCAAGCATGGCGAACTTGAATAAAGATGCTCCCAAGCTGTTTTTACCTTAAAATGTTAAAAAAAGAAATACGGTATGACCCAGTAATCCCACTCTTGGGCATATATGCACAGAAAATGAAATCTTCAACAGTATATACAATCACACCTGTCCTGATTCTTCATGGAGATGCCCTAGCTCTTCTCTCCAGCTGTACCAGTTTTCAGTGAGCCAATGGAGAGAGCACAGGGCTAACCATGCAGTGCAGGTGTGTTAAGCACTTGGTTACTGGAAAAGGGCCTTTCTTCTGGAGAAGTCCACAAGCCCTCTGTATTAGGAAACCAGATGGAAGCTGAAAAATGCTTCAGAACTAGAGGTTTATATAAATCTTCAGGATCCTAGTAAATTGAATCAATGACGTTCTCCCAAATCTCTTCTGACCCCTGCATCCCTTTCTCAGTTGACAGGACCTCCTGCATCCCACCATCAGAGCTGGCCATAACCCTTCCTTCTCCACACCCTGCATGAGCCTCCACACAGCCACTAAATTCCTAAGTCTTAAGATTTGTGTTTCTTTCTTCTTTTCTCCACTGCACCTGTACCAACTCTGGTCTCATTATTTCTCCTCCGGCCTCTTCTAACTGGTCTTCCCTCTTCTGTCTCCCTCTGTTTCTGTCCATTCTGCCCACTGAGGCCACTGACAGTTTTGGAGATATAAATTGGTAATGTTACTCAAGACCATAAAATCCCAAAGTACCTCAAGTTCCTTCACTTGGGGATCCACTCCTATCTCCCCTTCCCAGCCCAGCTCTGATGGTGCAGACTCTTTGTCAGCTGAGAGAAGGATGAAGGGAACAGAAGAGATTTGGAGAAAAGAGAGCATCATTAATTCAAATTATAAGGATTCTGAAACAATTATAATGCCCATTAGGCAGCTGGAAATGTAGGTCTGAAATGGCTCAAAGAAGTCAGAAGTAGAGAAGAATTGCTGGTTACCCCTTTCAGGCCAGGGCAAAATCTAGGCTGTGGGGAAGATGGTCAAAGGAGAGCACGCAGACTGCGGAGACAGCCAGAACAGATCCTAGACTTACCTTTTCAAGATGGACTTAGAAATCAAAACCAAGAAGGGAGACCAGGTAAATGAGAAAAGGGCACAGAATAAGACCCAGCAGCACCCGTGAAGGTTTCACAGCATCCAGACACCCGCACTCTCGTCGTCACAAACCCTCCTGCCTGCGTTCAAGGGCAGGCTTCTGTGCTGCTCAGTGTCTGTTCTCAGGCCCATCGGCTGCCCCTTCTGTTCCCAGCCCCTCTCATGGGGACCTGACCCCTGCAAATTACATTTCTCGGGCTCCTTTACCAATTGGTTTCTGGTTAATTTCTGCCCAAGAGAGACACTGGCAGGAGGAGGCAGTAAAAGCTAGATTATTCCTCCCCGTTGCCATCTCCAACTCAACACCCGCCCCATTTCTGCCTCCTGTAGCTTCTCACCAGACTTCTCCCCCATCCAACCTGCTATCCCAGTCCCTGAGTCTGGTTACATTCCCTCTTCCTTCTTGGTCCCTCCAGCTGTGTGTGTGTGTGTGTGTGTGTGTGTGTGTGTGTGTGTGTGTCCGTGGGGGAGAGGTAGTGAACAACTTGGGCCTGTTGTTCGTGTCTTCCTTGACTCACCAGCCCAGCTGGTCCCCATTTGAATCCCCCTCTATTGAACTGGCTGGCATGGGTGCTGGTGTCCTTGTCGGTCCCTGTTTGCACACATGTAATGACAATACCTTAGTTTCTCTCCCACAACTTGTTTCAGACTTCAGAATCCTATCCGGGCTGGGATTTTCCAAGCTGATATTAACAAAACCTTCTAGTTAAAAGTTAAGGGGAAAAGTAATCATAAAAGAGGTTGTAAATGAAGATAAAAGCTGAAATAAATAAATTGTAAAACATAAAGCAATAGAATGATAAAGCAGTTCAAATGCTGTTTTGGGTTTTTTTTTTTTTTTTGATAAGACGACTAAAGTAAGCAAACCTCTGACAAATATAATTAAGGAAACTTTTTAATTAGAAGTGAGAAAGGAGATAGGGAAAAATACAGGAAATAGATTTTTTTTCCTCCAAATCCAAAGAGAATGTTATACACACTTGTTGGCTAATAAAGTGGAGTCTTCAATTAAATGTATAATTTCTAGAAAGACAGATAACTAAAAATAACTCAAGAACTGGGAATCTAAACAGAATAATAACCAAGCAGGAAATTATTCAAAATCAACCTTAACAATGCAGATGGTCCCATGTTTCCAACAAAACAATTTTCGTACTTTTCAGATTCAGATGATTTCAATAAAACATCCTGCGTGCAAAAAGAGCAGTAACTTTATGTCCACAAACCATGCACGATCTTCTTGCTAAGGTCTCATAAAGATGAAACACAGAAAGAAAGTTACAGGACATATCAAAAGTGAATATGAATAGGAAAAGCCTAAATAAAATCCTCATCTCTAAAAAAGAAACTTGTTTTACTATACAGCTTCAGATATTTAGAGGGAAGATCATTTTTCTCTGGTAACTGCTCTACTGCGATGCTTATACCATGAAAAATATGGAACACTTTACAAATCTGCATGTCATTCTTGCAACGGGGCCAGGCCAATCTTTCCTGCATTGCTTTTATTGTAAGCACTGTTAAAACAAGCACAAGGGATGGTAACTTTATAAGTCAAAAGACATTTCAAAAGAGGACAGTTTGCACATTATAGTTGTAAACAACCATTTGGCAAAATGAGTATAATGAAAATCAAAGGAAAGCTAACAGGAGAAAACATTAGCAATTAATATAGCAAAGGATTCATATCTATTTTATGTAAAGAGCTTACATATACTGATACCAAAAAATTAAGTCCCCAACATGTAAGCTGGCAAAGAAGTTGAGAAGATAGTTCATGAGAAAAGAGATACTATTAGTTAACAAGCATGTGAGAAAATGCTAAACCATGCTAATAAACAAAGAATTACCTACTGAAATAATCTTGTAGCCTCATATACCCACTGTAACAAAGGAATTTTAGAAATTATCCCATATTACAACACTGTGGTTAAACTAGGCCCCTCTCAGTTTTTTGATAGCTCTATGAGATAGCATTGTCTTGGCAAAACATATCAGGAACCATCTTAAAATTCCCACTCATCTCATAATAAACCTTCATCTTGAGAATAAAAATTAAATAAATAAAGTTATATGCAATGCTCAATGTAATGTCAGTCTACCAATCAAAATACATAAATAAATAACAATCTAAATCTAACAACAGAGGAACTTTTTAGTTATGTTTATTGAGGTAACATTGGTTTATAACACTGTATATGTTCAGGGGTATAGGTTCACACCTCTACAAATGTATGTATCACACCATGACCAAAGCATCAATTATCTTCCACCATAGTTTATTGCACCTCCTCCCCCTTTTAATTCGCTCCCACTTCTGGTGGCTTCAGTTCTGCAATCCGATTTTAAGAATTTGTTTCTGCCAGTTCTTTCACTTTGTTTTTTTATATTCCACATATGAGTGAAATCATCCAGTTTTTGTCTTTTTCCTTCTGCTAATTTTACTTCACATAATACCCTCCAGTTCCATCTATATTACTGCAAATGCCAAGAGTTCATCTTTTTTATAGTTGAATAGTGTCCTGTTGCGTATGTATACCGCATCTCCTTAACCCACTCATCTGTCATCAACAGGGGAATTATCAAGGAAGGGTTATAAATTGGTTATAAATTATTATTACAGTCTAAAAAATTGCAGTTTATTAATCATCTTCATACATATTACTCGTTTTAGTTCTCAACCATGCCAGGAGGTAAGTAGGGATTACTAAGATTCAGACTTGCACAAAATCATTCAATCAGTAGCTGCCAAATACCTGCTACCACACTTCTTATGTTAAGTAAATGGATGAGTCTCAGCTTCCTCATCCACAAAACAAAAATAATAAAGTACCTAAGGAGTGGTAATGAGGATGAACTGAAACTCTTAAATAGCTGTGAATCTCTTAACACAAGGTGTGACACAGGGGTCATTCAGTAATTAATAATAATAATATAAACTTATCAATTCAATAGCACTACAGCAATGTAAACATGCACAGGGACAGGGTCCAGGAAGAGTACAGAAAACTGAGCAGCTGCTGCATGAGCAATAAAGGAGAAATAGTCAATTTCCTTTCTGGAATTACTTTGTTTTTACTACAACAAGCAGAAATCTGGAATGAAACAAAATTAGAATATACAAAAATTTCCTTAAAAGAGTTGACATCTTTTTGGAAGCCTAATATTAAATCTGGGATGTCTGTGTTTAGGACACTTGAGATAACGAGCAGCACATGTACCCTGAAGATGCCACGTGGCACATGGAGCCAACCAGGGGATGGCGCTGCTTCACTTGCCCAAGGCACCAAGGAGACATTTATTGGCCTCAATGATATACTAGTACTAGCCATCCAGTCCTCCTTAAGGATAAATTCTTTTTTTTTTCTCATTCTTAAAACTGCAACTCAGAAGCATCTCAAGCAAATATATTTCCAGAGAGTTAAAAAATGCATCCAAGCTCACTCCTGACTTTCCAGAGAGCCATATTGCTGCATCTGCATCATCTTCAGGACCAAGGAGAGTGGTTACATTGTCCTTTGGTCATGTGGATAGAATCTACCATCAATGGATAGAAGGACATAGACAATTTTAGTCCCAGGCATTAAATCTACAAATGGGGGAAAATTCAAATCACCAAACAGACAGGCTTCCAAATAATGAGGGAAAGAGCTAGAGACATTCCCCTCCAGATTTTTCCCCAAAAGTAAGCAAGGCCTGAAAATCTCTATCTATGACAGAAGTAAAGCAGAAAGTTACCCACTCTCATTTGCTGCATTGTCAGAGGCTTGTAAAGAACAAATAGGAACAGTTGTAGCACAGGATAGAAGTGCAGTCAATCCAAGCTGAGATCTAGAGCTTGAATCGTGAACAACTGCCTATATGAGTCAGAACAATGTGCTTAGTATATGAGCTCCAATAAAAGAAATGACAAGTGCAGCGAAGGATATAAACTCAAAAGAGAAACATCAGCGGATGACACAGACCTAGTATGACCAGGGGCTGAGTCACACTGAGCTCAGACTCACCTGTCCAAATATCTACTCCACCAGAATGTCAAATGAACATTTTATATCTATCATCTCAAACATCAAGCTCCTGAGCTGTTTTTCCACCTGCTCCATGGATAGTCTTTCCATCTCAGGTAACAGTGATTCTATCGTTCCAGGTCCTCAAATGGAATCTCTTTAACTACTCTCTTTCTCTTTGATCTCAAATCCAATCCATCAGAAAATCCCATTGGCTCCATTTTCAAGATATATCCAAATTCTTCCTCTTTTCATCACGTCCACTAGCCCCATTCTAGCCAAATCATCATCTCTTGCCTATCTTGTTATAGCCTCTTAGCTGGTCTTCTTCCTTCCACCCTTGACCACCATTTACTCTCTTTTCAACTGGCATCAGATGGGTGCTCAAAAAAACCAAAGAATTACACTTTAAAAAGAACAAACCCTAAAAGAGTGAATAAATTGGAGTTGATCATAATTAAAATCTAGTCTTCAAAAAATATTTTGGGGGAGTGCTGTATATGTTTGTTATCTTGATTGCAGTAATGGTTTCACAGATATGTGTACCTAAACATACACATAAATCTATAAAAATTATACAGCTATAAAAATAAAAATAATCTAATTTTAAATTGAGAAAAGGAATTGAATAGGCACTTATCCAAAGAAGATATACAAATGAACATAACCACATGAAAAGATGTCTAACATCACTAATCATTAGGAACTACAAGTCTAACCTTGCATAAGATATCACATTGTACCTACTAGGACAACTACTACTTAAAATAATAAAAAAAAAACCCCGACAATAACAAGTGTAGACAAGGATTTGAAGAAAATTGGAAATCACTCATTTTTGGAGGAGTTGTTCAATGGTACAGTTGCTTTGAAAAATAATATGACAGTTCCCCACCACCACCACCAAAAAATAGGATTATCTTTTTATCTACTTAGGGCTTATACTCAAATAAATTGGAAGCAGGGTCTCCAAGAGATAGCTGTATGCCCATTTGTACCCTGAGATATGTGAATAGCAGCTCTATTCACAATAGCCCAAAGGTAGAAGTAACCCAAGTGTCAATTGACAGGTGAATGAATAAACAAAATGGAGTATATACAAGCAATGAAATATTATTAGTTTTAAAAAGGCAAAAAATTCTGACAAATGCTACATTAATACACCTTGAGGACATAATATTAGGTGACATAAGTCAATTATGGAAAGACAAATACTGTATAATTCCCATTCACAGAGGGTCTCTTGAGTAGTCAAATGCACAGTCAGGACATAGATAGTGGTACCTGGGTCCTGGGGAAGGGGACGATGAGGAGTTATTTTTTAATATGTAGAGTTTTATTTTCCCAAAATGAAAAGAATTCTGCAGACAGGTTGTACAATATGAATGGCTTTAACACTAATGAACTATACATTTAAAAATGGTTAAGGTGGTAAATTTTGTTAGGTGTATTTTATCATAATTATATTATTTTTAATTATCAATTTGCACACTCTAAGTTCCTATAGTTTAATAGATTTCACTATCATCCTAACTTTTAAATTTTTTTAAATTTATATTATATAGTACAATTTTAAAATTATATTAAAATCTTCTATAAGCCCCCCATCTCATTCAGAGAAAAAGCCTAAGTTCTTGGAATGACCCGTCAGGCCCCACATGACCTGGTCTGGAAACAAGCTTACCCTCATTCCCATTTCTCCCCCCTCCCCCCTCCTCCTACACCTGCCCAGCCTCCTTGCTGTTCCTGAGACACACCAGGCACACTCCCGGGGTATTTACACATCCTGTCTGCTTTGACTGGAAAGAACTCCCTCACTCTTTCAAGTCTTTACTCAAATGTCACCCTCTCAGTGGGGCCTTCCCTGACATGATATTTAAAACTACAATGCTTCCCCACTCCCCTCCCACCCTTTATTTTTTTACATAGCACTTATCACTGTCTAATATACCATGCTTTGTTTATGTCTGTTTCTACCCTCTAGAATCAAGCTCATCAGAAAGAGGGGAACCTTTTATTGTCTGGTTCACTGATTACATCAGCAGCCGCTGGTACTGTGCCTGTAACATTAACGGGTATTTAATAAATATCCGTTGAATAAAAAAGCGAAGGCAGGAACATTAGCTGACCTTGACAATCAAGAGTAAGGATCTTTTATGAAGGTGTCCCAATTAAGTCTATAAAACTGGACATCTGGGCCTCCCCGGTGGCGCAGCGGTTAAGCGCTGCGCTGTGGAGCTGTCGGCAGCGGTGCCACGAGTTCGACGCCCGGCCAGGGAGAATCCCACATGGCGCGGCAGACCTCTCCTGCCTTGCCCGCTGCTCCCCTCAGTAGTGTATTTCTGATCTGCCTGTTCTGCTCCCCGCTCTGTCTCTGGTGAACCCTCTCACCGCCCCACGCCTCTGGCCTGTACCCCAGCTTGTATGTATAAATAAAAAAAAATAAATCTTTAAAAAAAAAATAAAGTTTAAAAAAAAAAACTGGACATCTGTCAAATTTGATGTGTTCAAAAGCTCTTTGCAGAGACTTGACTTGCCAGCTTCACAACTGCTCTGATATGGCACCTTTCTATTTGCAAACTTAAGTTCAACAAGTTTCAATTCTATTTGTCACACCCAAAATTCAATATTTTAGAAGGCTCCCCTTCTAGTTTTTAAATGGAAATTGATGATAACGTGTGCTGGGAGCACAGGAGTAGGAAACCCTCTCCTGAATCTCTCCATCTACCTAGAAGCAAAAAGAGAGAAGTCAGAAGCACTCAGGGCTCCAGCATGGAACAGAGAGATATTATCCCCAGCATCACCAGGCCCAGGCGCCCCACATTTAGGAGCTCCAAGGTTTGGCTTAGCAGCCAGGATATACAAAGAAGGGAGTGCAGCTGGAGCCACCCATGCGAGGAGAGCACGCTCCCCTCACAACTCGAAGTGGCCTGATATCTCTGAGCATCCAGAAAAGAACACAAACAAACAGGTTTTTATGAGGGCTGTAACCCAATTGACAAAGGCGAGCTCTCTCAGCCTGGAAATGTCCCCGCTCTGAACCAGTTGCCTTGCCAACAAGCCACATGTTTCCACTCTGCAGAATCCAATTTCTGAGCAATGTGACAGTGACAGGTCCAGAGACATGATACACAATTCCAAGGTGCCTTTGAACACCTGCTGAATCGCTAAGAACAACATGGGTCCCTGGATGTATGTAGCAACATGGGATGCAGGCTGCACAAATGCAGGTCATGCCAGTGTATGCAACAGCCCCCACCCAACCCCATTCCAGCCCAGAGTCTTACAAAGCACAGACAGAGCAAGGCTAAGATTATGTTCCTTATCACCATCATTATCATCATTGCACACACTCGCTTGAGATTCACTCTTTAATATATTATTTAATCTTCAAGACAACCCTATGAGGTAGGAATTATTAGCATCCCATTTCAGATGAGGAAGAAGAGAAAGAATAGGCATGTAATTTATCCTAATTCATGCAGCTAGGGAAAGGTGGATTAGGGATTTTAACTCAAACATTCTGCCTTCAGAGTCCACTCCCTTAAACATTCTGCTATACTATCATTCTCTAGTATTCCTTAAGAATGGTCTAAGTGAGAGATTGTTCTAGCTAGCATTGCTGCATAACAAATCATCCCAAACCTTCGTAAGTAAAATATCCATTTGATTATATTCATGATCATTGTGGGTCAGAAATTTCACAGAACATTAGTAGGAGCTAGTCTCTAGCCATAAAATCTATTTGGGGCATCAGCTAAAAAGACTTGAAGCTGAGAATGACTCAGCAGCTGGGAATGACATCATCCTAAAACATCCTCATGCCATCTTGGTTGGCAAAAGTGTCATCTGCTTTCCACATGTATGTGGGTACTTTAAGACAAAGTTAGACGTAGCTATGTTCTGTGCAACCTATGATCACTTCTTCCACTTGCCCTTTCACTGCCGTGGGTTTTGACTATAAATTTCTAGTCCCACTGCAGTTCACGATAGAAAGTTATTCAATTCTTCTTCAGTGCCCCAGTCACCGACATGAATTCTGAAAGGCCCTGCTTTCCAGATAAACGTACTTATGAGCACTCACCTGTGTGGATACCATGGGATCACAGGCCAGAAGGGGCAGCCTATGACAGCCCAGACACTGCTTGGTCCATGCAGGAGTGTACATAATGTCAGAAACAGGGGCAAGACAGTGCCTTGGAAAGCCACAAAGAACTTCCAGAAGAGCAAAAATAGTGGTTGACTCCTGCAGCTGTATTTTTATTTCCTTCTTTCTCTCTGTTGCACATAGTCTGGCAGGCACTTAATGCCCAGTCATCAAAACTCAACATCAAATGACATGATCTAACTCCTTGCCCAGATTCCCTTGACAGACCTATTTCCATCAAGAATATGAACTAAAAGACCCAAAGGCAACACTTAATCCTTCATTCCTAGCCATGTTTTTTTCAAAACACACGGTAGTCAAAGAGAATCCAGATCTCCCCAACTCCTTGTAGGACCATTCAAGGGAGAAATAACTAAGAAAAAATCTGCTAAAGAGCAGAACTCTACAATATGTTCACACCACACTTTATCTTTTTCAAATTCCTCCTCTACACCAGGTATAACGTGATTTATATCACCAGTCCCCTCCACCCTTATTCAAAATAAGGACTTTTTTAAATCTGTCAACAAATGTCCATAGAATAATTTCCAGCAAAATCTTTGGGCAGAAAATAACATAAATGTAAATGTCGACATTGTAAGCTGAGGGACGGTCATTTGTATGTATAAATATGTAAGATAATATATTCCGTGCAGGATAGCTATCAGACACAGGCTTTGTTGAAAATCAATGAAGTTGATGAAAATTATGAGGGGCTAACCAATGTTTTAGTTAACAAAAACTGTAGAAAACACCAAGTGGGATGGGCTTCTTTAGATTAAATGACCACAAAATGTAAACAGTATAGAGATTCTCAATTTTTTCTTTCCTAGGGTCAAACAACTACTTACTTTATTTACTCTTCTCCAAAAGTGAGGCCTTAAACTAATGCCTTCTGCCAGCCTTTGGCAGATCATGTATTCAAAATTTATCTCAATTATACCAGCTATATCACTTGCTGACTTGTATACACAAGTAGTCTTCCTATTCTCCTATTGGAAGTGGGAGGTCTGTAATCCTTCATCTTGAATCTTCGAGGGCTTCTGACCATGGAAGAAGTGAGTGATGCTTTCTGACCCCAATGCTGACTCAACAAACACCTGACTCTCTTGAGATGTTCACTCTTGACACTGAGTTGCCATGCTATGGGGATGCCCAGGCCACATGAGAGGCCACCTGTGGGTGCTCCAGCCAGCAGTAACATGTAGTAAAGAATAGAAGCCATGAGATAATCAGCCCTAACCATCATCCGACCACAACCAAATGAGAGACTGAGCAAGAACCACCTCACTGAGCCCAATCAACCTCCAGAACCAGAAGAAATGACATAATTATTGCCATCTAAGTAAGTTTTCAGATAGTTTATCAGACAGCAATAGATAACTAGAAAGCCTCCATTGTAAAACATCAGCTATAAACTAGAATAATATGTAAGAATTGCATACAATGATAGTACTAAAAGAGAACCTATCTTCCAGCAAAACCAGTTGTCCTTCCAGCAAATAAAACCTTAATCCTTTATAGTATATAGTATTCACAGCAGTCACACATGTACCTTCTATTTTGATCTTGAAGCACTATAGCAAGCTTAGTAATTACGATTTTAAACTCCAGAGCCAGACAGACCTGGATTGGAATCCCAACTTTGCTACTCTAGCTTATGACCATGGGCAAGTCACTCCCACCTTCTACCTTCTCCTGAGCAAAATGAGGACAACAATAGTACCTGTTGGAAATGTTCGTTTTAAGTGTCACAAGAGATGATGTGCATAAAGCATGGTGCCTAGCACAGGTCAAGTGTCCAGTAAATGTGAGGTGCTTTTACTGTGTGACTGACAATGTTATTTTTATATTGATAAAAATCAATTTCTCAAAATCAGCTTGTAAGTAGAACTCATATCATATATTTGGCATAACCTTGAGAAGTAAGACTATTTTTCACAATCAAGGAAACCAGTTTAGAAAGTCACTTGACATGCCCAAGATCATACAGCCTTGATTGAGGCGGATGACATGAAAGTAGAACAGGTATTTAAATTTGGGACTATTTCCTAATTCTCTTCTCTCTTCTACCACAGCAAACTCTCTACCGTGCTGTTTCCCAGCTTATGACTCAGCACTTTCAGTGTTGGAGTACTCACCACCCACTCAGGCAGTCCTAACAACCCATCTTCTGACAGGTCTGTCTATAATATGTGTATCCTTCCACTCAGCTGGAATCTGTCTCTGTGTAACCTCTGTCGTTGGTCTAACTCTGCCCTGCAGGGCTACCAGGAACAAAGCTGCTCTTTCACATAACAGCCCTTGAATTTTTAAAGACCCAATCATGTAAGCCTCACCAAATCCTCATTCCTCCAGGCCCGACCTCCCCAGGTTCTTTTGCCATTCTTCCTCCATTCATGATTAGGAATCCTCTTCCCACCTAGGCTCCATCTCTGCCTCAGGCCTGACAAGAGGCATAGACTATTGATGACCACGCAAGCTTTCATCCTGCCCCTGGAGGCTTGTAATACATTTATGCTTTCTCAGGATGACACCTACTCCAGGAGTACTAAGAATGGCTGTCAGTCTCACTGGCATTGTGAAGGGCTCTGGCATCTCACCATATAGTCATTTCTTTTTCCTCTCCCAAGGGGCTGCCTGCTTGAGGAAACTGTCACATTGTCCAGCCAAGGGGAGTCAAAGTGTCCTGAAGCAGAGGAGCATACCTCTGCCATGTGGCCCCTTCCAAATACTTTCCTGATGCATCAGCTAGTGGTAAAGGAGCTAAAACAACCTGCAGTCATAGATACTGGCCTCCCCGACCCCTTAGACCTTACTAACCTGAGAAAGGAAGAGAGCGATTTTGTCAGGTTAGGCTAGGTCATGTTGTGGTAACAAAAAGCCCTAAAACCTCTGGTTTTAGCAATGAAAATTCATTTCTTATTCATATAAAAGTTTACTGCTGATCTGGCCACTTCCTGGGGTAGTTTCCTTTCCAGTGGTGACTCAGAGCCAGGGGACTTGCATCTCATAGCTACACATCTGGAGGACAAGCCATGTGTTTGAGTCACTCTCTGAGCCCCCTTCTGTAATTTTAATTGGCAGCTGCAGACAACTCCTTCCCATCTCTTGGCTGCCATTGACTTCATTGAGGCCCTTATCATTTCTTCTCTGCATCTATTATCACATGTTCTTCCCAGACTTCCATTCCTCTCTCTGCCACACCTCATGCCATTATCTTTTTAAAATTCTAATCTGAGTTTACCCTCACTCTGCTTCAAATTCTGTCAGGTACAATGCCAACAGTATCAATTCCATTTTCTTAGAACTGTGTGAAAAATCTTGATCGTCTAGTTCCCAAGAAAACTTCCAGCCTCATCATCCAATGCCCCGCCCTGTGAGCCCTGTGTTACAGCCGCCCAAACTCACCCTCACTCTTGAAAATGCCACGGCCCTGCCCAGTGTTCTCTTTCCAATCTTCAGCAGCTGTAGAAATCCTACTGGTCCTACATAACCAGCTCAGGAACCCACATCCTATACAACAATTTCTCCAATTCTCCCCTGCTCTAGGTTCCAGGTACCCTGTTAATATACCTCGATTGTGCTTCTCTAATGCCCATCTCTTCTACTCAGTGGATTTCTCATTGGCAATCCCCATGACTACGCATCTCTGCATTTCCAGCGGACAAAATAGTTCCTGGCTCAGGGTATGTACCAATAAAGGTTGAAAAAAAACCCATGCTCAAAATTACCCCATCTCATCGTAGAATGAGATGAAGGAATGAAATCATTCCTTCATACACTGCTACATTTTTATTCCAAAATACTGAGGGAAACAGGAAATGAAGAAAATCATAATGCAGCTCACAGCCTGAGCTAAAGGGTTTAAAAGAACAGTATTAAATGCCCTAGAATTTTCCCAGCATCCTGAAGACCAAGAAGCTCCAGGGGTATCACTTTGGCTTCCTGAATCATTCTAAAGTGACTTCTCCACTGCATTTGGGAAACCCTATGTGTAGGAACTGAAAATAAATAGCAGTTTGATTAACCCAGTATTGTGTGATTTCAAAGCATCTCCCCTCCTAAGTAGAGAGATTGCAAGTCCTGAAATGAAAGGAAAGCAGGTATGAAAGCACTGGTTATTCAAAGGAGGGGCAAGGGAGACTCAAGGACTCTCCAGAAAGCCTTCAGCACTGTAACTAAATGTTAATGTTTAAAGGTATCCCAATATTTCAGGAAGCCATTGGTAGTGCCACACTAAAACTCATTCTAGTTTTAAAGAGAAATATTTGACTTGGAGGGACAGACCCCATGCTGGCTCCAAGATAAACTTTCCTAGCTCTCTCCGGCCAATTTCAATGCTAAGAGCAGCTCCATTGGAGTGAAAGTTCATTTTTGAGAGCCAAGCTGTGAATTATGCTACAGGCTGAGCTGAGCAGTTGGTCTTTTGCTGATGAAGGCAGAAGCCTGAACATGATACAGAGTGGAGGGGGGAGCCAGGGACATCCAAAGGGGATTATCACAGAAGGTCAGACTAATTAAATCGAGAGAAGTCACCAGAGAGCTGGAGCTCCCACACATGCCATCCTCAAATGCTCTGACACATGCAGGGGTTGATAAGAAAGAGAGGGTTGAATTGCCACTTTCATCTGCCTGGAAGGACAACAGTCAACCAAATAAAACTTTTTAGTATTGGTTTAAGCCCAGGTGGGGAGGGAAGAATTGAAATAGCTGCCAATTCCTAATTACGTAGTTGAATCAGCGACAGCAAGAGAGGAAAGAGGCAAAGTCCAATAGTCTCTCTGGTTAAATTGTCTCTCTGGTTAACCATTCAATGTATAGTTGTTGTGTACCTACTATGTGCCAGACATAGCTCTTGTTGCAAAGAATAAAATAAGATACATTTCCTATCTTCAAGTTGCTCACAATTGAAAAGCGTTTCCATAACAATATTAAACAGTATGACTGACGCTCTACTAGAGTTATCAAAAGATTACAAGGCACATTTTAAAGAGGCCTGACTCCCCAAGTAGTATCTCGCTTGGCTCTATAAAAAGGCAACATGTGAATGAGTCCCTAAGAGTAAGAATTCTCCAGCTGGTAAGTGGAAGGAAGGCAAGCAAGCCACAATGCATACAATGGTGAGAAGCTTTGACTGCGACCTTTTGAGTCGCTTGGAAATCCAGAGTGGGTGGCACTTAGACTGCATGCCAAGGATTACCGAAGGTGAGATGGATGAGGCAACTGGGCATCAGACCTGAAGCACTTTGAATGCCTGTTGAAAACACTTAAAATTCTTCATGCTATCAGTAGAGTTGTAAAGGTGACATGACCCAAAAATTATTTAAGAAAGATCAATTGTCCACAGATAAACAATAGAAAGACATTTAATGAAGCATCTCTTACAAAGGTACTAACAACAAATGTCCCCAGTAGCAGGTCTAAGCTGCACCTTTTCTCTGTTTTCCCTTTTCCTCCCAGACCTCATAGTCGGGATGCTGCCATATAAGCAAATCCTGAGAACCTACTGTGTGCACACAGTGCTAATGCTCTCAGAGCCACAGAGGCATGCTGAAACCACTCATAACTCACACAGGCTCCTGCGAGCTGACAATGCACATCTTTTCTTGGCTTTAGTGCTATCCCATTGGTAGCTTGAAATCAGTTATAGCAGGAGATTTTACACCAGAGAATCTGCAAACTACAAACCAGGCCTATTATTTTCCTCAGAGACCAATTTATTAAATATTTTACCAGACACCACATGAAAAGACCCAATCACAGCCTTCCATGAAAACAATATTTAGTTAAAGGAAAACAAATCAATATATATGAAATGATGCAAGAGCAATTCCCTTTAGAATTTAGCACCCACTGAAGAAGCAATCATGAATCACTGGAAGGGGAGAGGGGAAGACAGGATATAAAAGGCCTGGGACCACAGTCCAGGTTCTCCTCAGCTCCAAGTTAGATAAGGCGTTTTATCCATTAGGTCCCATCTGATGTTAGTTGTTATGACCAGCGATCTCCAACTATCATCCTCAGAGATGGCAGATGACCTCAAAACTAAGCATGCTGTCAGAGAACTTCAGACTTAGGAGGAACCTCAGAGAGAAATTCCAGCCCACAGTCCTCTTTATTCATCCATAAAACAAGGCAACCGCTCATCGTGACTTCACTAATGCCTCATAACAATTTCCAGCAAGATGCGGCACTCAAGTATAATTCTCCTCTCAGCTCTGCGCATACTCCAATGCCCACACCATGTTTACATCTGTAAATGAATATTTACAGATGTAAACCAGGACACCAGGACAGTATGCCCTTTCCTTAGACCCCTGGTGAGCACATTTTGTTTAATATTGTCCAAGACTGAAATAGCCTTTCTGGGAATGCCTGGGGCCCAGGAAAGGCATGCCTGACACTCATAATGTTAACTGAAGGGAAATTTTATCAGTAACACATAAAAGCATCAAATCAGGAACTACACAGTCAGACTGTCTTCTGAGTCTCCATGAGGAATTTGGCCATGGGTCCGGCTGAATTTTCAGGACCTGGAAGCAGGTTAAGGATTGGGGGAGAAAGGCTAGAGGGGCAGCTGAGTTCTGTAGGTCAGCAAGCAGAGATGATGGTAGAATTAGGAAACAAGAGGGTGGTCTAAAGTTTGAATCAGACAAAAGGTTCAAAAAGCAAAGAAATTCAGAATAAGACAGGTGGAATAGGGAAGAGCAAGAGTATCTAGAATGGGGTGGAAAGAGGGGCAGCCTCAAGAGCGTCTCTGGGGCCTAAGTAAAACCACTGATGTTTTTTCACTGATATCTAGAACTTAAACTGCGACTCCTTCCACCTTCACCCCAGGATTTGGGGCTCATGTTCAAAATAGTTTCTTAAAATATTCCCGGGACCTGAAATAGAATTGCCAACTTTTTCCTTTGCCAAAGCAAGAACAACAACAAAAACAATGCTAGCACAATCTCATGAAATAATGAATAAATGTCTAAACCTCCAATTTTAGAAAGAACAGACTCGCAAAATAAAGGACATTCATTCAAACTGAGTGTATATTATCTTTACAAAAAACACACAAAATACTACATTAATATGTTTTTTGCTCACCATACCATGAACTACTAAACTAGACCAAGTAGGAAGAAGTGCCAAGTCAGTCTGTATACACTTGGAATCCTCCAGCTACTGCTAGTACTTATCCTTCATCTCACTTATAGTGATTAAGGCATAGCAGCATTCTCTCAGGTCATTTTCTCCGGCACCAGGAGGTAAGCACCATAACTAGTCCTTCCAGAATCCCCTAAATACTACCTTGAGCCCAGATCTCAAAGTTACTGCGATGAGCACTGCTCATACCTTACAGGCTAATATTGAAAGAAACAAAAAACTGCACTTCCTTTGCTTTTGCACCTTTCTAACTCATACATTAAAGATTTCAAGTAAAAACAAGTCAAAATTTAGTAGAAGGAAGGAAATAGCAAAGATCAAAACAGAAATAAATAAAATAGAGACCAAAAAGACAATGGAAAAGAACAATAAAACTATTTTAGAAAAACCGATCTTTAGAAAAGATAAACAAAATTCTCAGACCTTTAGCTAGTCTAAGAAAATAAAAGAAGACTCAAAAAGATAAAATCAGAAAATAAAGAGGAACCATGACAGTTGATACCACAGAAATACAAAGCATCCTAAGAGACTACTATGAACAATTCTATACCAACAAATTGGATAATACAGAAGAGAATGATAAATTCCTAGAAACATACATCCTACCAAGACTGAATCATAAAGAAAGAAAAAAATATGTATAAACAACCAATATTGAGTAAGCAGATTGAATCAGTAATCAAAAACCTCCCAACAAAGGAAAGCCCAGGACCAGATGGTTTCCTTGGTGAATTCCACCAAACATTTAAAGAAGAATTATCACCAATCCTTTTCAAATTCTTCCAAAAATTTGAAAAGGAGAGAATACTTCCAAACTCACTTAATGAGGCCAGCAGCATTATCTTGGTCCCAAAGCCAGAAAACAACACTATAAGATAACAAAACTACAGGCCATTAGGAAATGAATATAAAAGGCAAAAGTTATCAAGAAAATATTAGCAAACCAAATTCAACAGCACATTAAATAGATCATACTCCATGATCAGTTGGTATCTATCTCTGGATCAAGGATGGTTCTGCATATGCAAATCAATAATGATGACATCACATTAATAGGATGAATGAAAAAAAATCGTATAACCATCACAGTAGACAAAAGAAAGCACTTAATAAAATCCATCCTTTCATGACAAAAACTCAACAAATTGGGTATAGCTAGAATGTACCCCAATATAATAAAGACAATCTATGACAAGCCTGAAATAAATCATACTCAACAGTAGAAGACTGGAAGTCTTTCCTCTAAGATCAAAAACAAGACAAGAGTGCCCACTCTTACCATCTTTACTCAACATAGTGCTGGAAGTTCTATCTACAGCAATCAGACAAGAAAAAGAAGTAGAAACCATCCAAACAGGAAAAGAAGCAGCATAATTGTCTTTGTTTAGAAATAATGTCCTTTTATATATAGAAAATCATAAAGAATAGATACAAAACTGTTAGAACCAGCAGTGAATTCATAAAAGTCACAGGATAGAAAATCACTCATATAAATATGAAAAAGGAATTTTGTCTTTATAATAGCATCAAAAACAATAAAATACTTAAGAATTTATATAATCAAGAAATGTATGGATCTGTACATTGAAAACTATAAGACTTCGATGAAAGGAATTGAAGAAGGAACAGATAAATGGCCAAATATTCCATGACCATGAATCAGAAGAATTAACATTGTTAAAATGTCCATACTACCTAAAGTCATCTATGGATACAGTGTATTCCCTATCAAGATGTCGATGGTTTATTTTGTAAAAAATAGAAAACAAAATAGAAATAGAAACCAAAATCTTAAAAAGCTTATGTTACCACAAACAATACTGAGAGAACAACAGCTGGAGGGAACACACTTCCTGATTTCAAACTATATTACAAAGCTATACTAATCAGAACAGTATATTACTGGCTCAAAACAAACTCACAGAGAGGGAGGTGGGATGAGGAAATGCTGTCTCATGGTATATGAATGTGTTGATCTATACCAGAGCCACAGTTTTTGGTAAGTTTTATGACCCTAAGCTCAATTTTAATAGTTTTAGCCCTGGCTCACATATTGGTTGAGAGAGAGAGAGAGAGAGAGAGAGAGAGAGAAAGAGAAAGAGGCTGAGAAGAAGTGGTTTCCTGGATGCTGAGGAGCATTGAGGCTGTATCTGGGTCCAAAAGGGGGAAATGCTCTAATGGAATTTGTTATATCTGCCATGGACTATACAGTTTGCATCCGGGACCCAGGGAAACTACCTTGTTACAATTAGAGAAACCAAGGCAGAGGACTGACACTACTAGGATACCCAGCTTGCCAGGGTCTGACCCTACTGTTCTACACTCCGTATCACCTATTGCCCATCCTGCTGTGTAGTCTCAGTGGAAAGACGTCATTCTGTTCTTAGTTCCTGTGTTTTCACCACTTCACTAGAATTGCCAGCAATTCCTCTTCCTGACTCTTTCCTTCCTGGCCCTTCTTTCTTCCTCTATAAAAGCCTGGAAATTCAGAGATTCAACAGTGTTCCAGATGCTCACAGGATGTTGTGATTCTGGAACTTTCAAGTGACTCTACTTGAACCATTCTCTGTTGGGCAGCTTTTTAAGGTGGCATACTTTGTCTCTTTAACTTGGGATCCTGTACCCTTACCTAGATTTGTACTTACCACACTTGATTTAACTAGTGTTTGAGTTGTAGCTGCTCCTTCATTTCTAAACAATAAGGTCCTTTAGAGAAGGGCTGGGTCTTTGTAGACTGCACAATGTATAACAGGGCACAGAACAAATATTTGTAAAAAGAGAAAATGAGAGGGTATAATTAAGTTTCATGTTACTCTTTTGCACTTTGGCGCTTCCAATACAAGTACAATTCCCTAACTCCACCAGAGCAATGCATTTCCCCTCCTTTCTGTTGTGGAACACACCCCACCCCCTGGGCTGAAGTGTCCACACCTTTTCCCCAGATAGTCTCATACTTGCCTCACAGCCCTTCACTCTTTTTGCTTAGCACAGTGGTTTTCCAGTTTTGTCCTTGCAACAGGAGTCTTAGGTCAAATGAAATATTTCTCCAAACCCCAAAGATAGGACAGCAAAAATCCGTAATATGAGGATACCCTGCTACACTGTCCCTGCTCCTTTCAGCAGCCCCTGACTGCTCCCACACCAACCGATGGTTCCCCACGTCCCCAGCACTCAGTGGCTCTCACATCAGTCTCCCAATTGTGCCTTTCTCTGCAATATCCTCTCCTCCAGCCCAACCCCCACTCAGCTGTCAGCCTAATATCAACACTGTCACTCCCTCCTTGGTGCCACCAAGTCCAATTCCTTCCCACCAGCTAGAGACATGAATGAAACTAGCTACACATCCAATCTATGAATGCCGCTTCTTTTCTCTGCTCACATCTGTTTGCTTTACGGGGTCTTCCTGACCATACCACGATGCTTTCACTCACAGGACTCCCTGGCCTGGACTGCTCACCCTCAGCCTCCTTCTTATCCAGTCCACCTCCTCTTCAAGTGGCCCACCTCCACCCCAGTCTCCTTTTTCTTCCATTACCTGACACCACCTTTCACTCATGCCAACATGCAGAGTCACCTTAAATCCTCCTCACTTGCACATCCAATCAATCACCAGTTCAGGGTTTGGTCTCACAAATGCATCTTAAACACATGCCGCTCTCCCTCCTCATCACAGCCTTAATTTGGACTATTTTACCTCTCTCAAGGATTCCTGGAAAAGTCTCATAATGAGTCTCCTGCCTCGCCAAGCCACCTTGCCCAAGCTGCAGGGCCGTCCATTCAACCCACAGTACCCTCCCACGGTGCCTCTAGCTTAAAGCTGGTCACTCTCCAGCAGACTTTGCTTTGAGGTTCAAGGTCCTAGCTGAGTATAAAAGGCTGTTCATTTGACCCCCATGTGCTTTCTGAGCACATCCTCTCTCCTCCCCCAGGCTCAGCGAGCTTTTCAGTCAACCCAAATCATCACCACTTCTCCATGGATCAGAGCAGGCTGATAAGCCACCCACTGCACCAGCTTGACAGAATCAGCTGTGGAACACAGAAGGCTTTTGAACAAGTTGGTCAACAACCACTGGCCCAAGCCTCCAGGAACACAGTCCTCCCCCCAACTTCCTCCCCCACTCAGGGTGAGTGTCTGGCCCAACCAGTGATCAAGTGGTCAAATACCTTGGCTCTCACCCTTGCCTAGAAGCCTCTGCATGCACCCTCTGCCTGGTTAGCTCTTCTCCCCGCTCCTGATAACTCCTTCTTGCTCTCCTGTGACATCCCTATCCTCATCCCCTGGGTGAGAGGCAGCGAACTCCTCCAGCCTCACTCAGTCAAGTCCCTCCTCTGTGTTCCCATAGAAACTACATACCACTTGCCCTGTCATATTGGAATTTCTTACTTATCTCTCTCTATCTCCCACTCAACCAAGAACTCCTTGAGGGCTAGAGTCACATCTCATTCACATAAATGCCTGTTAAGTGTTTGGTGAACTAGGCCTTTTAGCAATTAAGAAGAGTTCTACCTCCTTACAGCTCTCCCTGCATCTCTCATATTCACAGTTGTAAACTTTCCACATCTAGGGCCTCCTCAGGGCTTACTTTGTATAGAGTTAAGCACATAGTAGGTGTTCAATAAATATTATTTCTAAAACTAATATACGTGTGCTTCCCACCCACCCACCCAAAATGGCAACATAACAGCCTTTCGTATCTGAAATCAAGGGCTCCAACTGGAGCCAAGTAAACCAGGAACTAGTTGCAAAAACAGCTAAGTGGCCTTGTCTATAGGACTAGCTGGCCAAGAGACCCTCACTCCAGCCCTGCCTTGTAAAGGAGGAGCACTTCAGCAGTCCCTCCTCCGCCCTCCAGAAGCTCATCCTCAGGCCCTCCATTAAGATCCCAAATAAGACAGCCCAAAGCCAGGCTAGAGAAAGATAAAAGAGAGGATCAAAACCAGCTCTGGTTTCAGCTGCAAGGTACTGTGTGTTTTTTTAAAGAGAGGAAACAGAATCAGAAGGCTGTCTTTCCTCTTTCAGAGACAAATCACTGAAGATTTCTCACCTTGTATAGATGTCTCCTGAGGGGACTCAGACCATGGGAGAGGGTAGGTGTGGGTTCATTCACCTCCAATCTAAGGCCAAGAGAGGGAGGGAAGGAAGAAGGAGGGAGGGAGGGAGGGA
>PVIJ01002603.1:0-71024 GCA_004024925.1 Scalopus aquaticus | reverse complement strand
GAGATTCAGCAAGTCCTTTGATTTACCCAAGGATAGAGTGTTAGCGAGTGGCAGAGCTGAAATACGAAGTCTGGCTGTCTGACTGTGATTCTAATAAGCTCTCTGTGGTGCTGCCCCTGATCTCCCTGCCTTTGGATAGCCCCAAATCTTCAATAGGACCAAGTTTTGCTTGACATGCAGTCACTCTCTTCAGTTTCTGCTTGGTGAAGCAGGTCCACACCACTGCGGCTCCCTGTCATCAGGGGAGTTTGCTGAACACCCGCATGCACACATGTGCTTTCCACAAGGTCAGAGCTAAAGAGGACTAGTGGATGGGGATTTAGCACAGCATTGGCTCCATGTACCCCAGGCAAAGGAGCCCTAGAATTGCTCCTGCTGGAGCCTCTGTTCAAATGTCACCTACGTTGGCCACACCTTTCTTGGCTCCCTATTTAGCATGGCCCCCCCCCCACCCCATCCATTGTGACACCATCATATTGTTTCCTTTCCCTGACTGAAATCTGGTATTTCTTTTACCTTTGTGTTTCCTTGTTTAGCCTTTATCTGCCCCACCAGCATAGAAAGCCCAGGTGCAAGGGGCAAGCCAGGCTGTCTAGGAGCTCTGAGCCAGGCCAGACGTGAGCCAGCTTAGGACTCCAGCGCAGGAGCGCTTCCCCAGGCCTGGCCCACCACTTAGTTCATTGAGCTTACCCAGACTGAAAGACACTCAGCGACGTGAAACCAGTCTTTAACTAAAAGCAGAGTCTCAACTCTACCCTCATTTATGAGACATTCCCTCCAAAACCAGAAGCATCAGCCTAGATCCTAAAGAGCCACCACAAGATGGGACAAAGGGGTCCTCTCCAATCAGTTGCTCCCTCCAGATGACTGCCCACACCTTCTCTCACCTGTACCAGGCACCACCCTCATTTCCACAGGAGCTGGTTGCTTGCCAGTCACAGGTCTGTAGCTGTAAGGTTAGAACCGTCCTTGGGATACAAGACAAAATTTCAGATTCCGGAGGCCTGATCTTCTGATCCTGATACTTTATAACCTTGAAATCTTTCTGTCTTTACTCCTGGAGAAAAAACCCAAAGAGGCTGATCAGTCTCTGTGCTTGTTACTAATGGACAAGTCATTGGCCGTGGTAGCTTAGAACTTACTCAAATAATTGTTAGTCCAATATTATTTGAAAACTCTTGCACTGATGATTTTTGAGGGGCCATATAGCTCAGTCACTGACCTCAGCCACGAGGACATTGTCATATAACACTAGGTTCCTATGTACCCATTGTCATTCAAGAACTTGCTGTTTCTGAGCATGCCCAGCATTTCCTCCTCAATATGGAGCTCAAAATTCATGCCAGATGGATGGGGTGAAATGATTCTACCCCTGGGGCCTCCCTGGTGGCCTAGTGGCTCAGTGTGAGTGCTGTCACTGTGACTGCCTGAGTGAGTTTGATCCCCGACCAGGGAGCTAACGCGCATGGCACAGCAGACCTCTCCTGTCCTGCCCGCTGCTCCCCTCAGCACTGAGTTTCAGTAAATCCACCTACTCTGCTCCCCACTCTATCTCTGGTGAATCCTCTCATCCCTCACCTTCTAGCCAGCTCTTCTATGCATAAATAAATAAATCTTTTTTAAAAATTTTTCTATTCCCCCCCCACCCCCAGTGGAGAAATCAGATTAGGCTGATAACTATTACACCTAGTTCAGATTAATGCCTCTCTGAAAGCTGTCCCCCATCCTATTCCCTTGCAAAAGCCAAGAACTCTGGTTTGGGAGCTATATGGCCCCTCAAAAATCATCAGTGCAAGAGTTTTCAAATAATATTGGACTAACAATTATTTGAGTAAGTTCTAATTATTTGAGTAAGTTCATAGCAAAGTCTCTCTAGACCCACACACAGCCATATGCCTGCCTTCTGCTGCTCCAATTCACAAACTTGTTTCTCTTCAAGTAAGGAGCTCAGTGGTACAAACTCATCTCCAGCAATGTTGCGAGAGAGAGAGACAGAGACAGAGACAGAGACAGAGAGACAGAGAGAGAAAACCACAGCCATAATCACTTCTTCCAAAATCCCAAGAGAAAGCCAAAGACCAAACCCTTCAGACATTTCAAAACGGATCAATAGTGGTGAAATCTCAGTGCCTGCCCTAATGCCATGGACATTGTTTCATTGATAAGTGTGGAATTCCCAGCAACTATATCCACAAAACCCCTGACTCAAGGTCTCTTGCCACCATGGAGTCTCCTCCTGTTTCCAGATGACTCCACCCCATCCACAAGCCAGAGTCTCAGGATGTGGCCACACACAGGGCTGAGAATTCTTGGAGGATGTGACTCCAGTCCCACAGCTGCATTCCCTAACCTCTATAATTCAACTCATCGAGTTTAGTTATTGATTTCAAGTCTTCTTTTAAGTTAATTTTGGATGCACTACTTCCTTCCCACTCCAAAGTAGAAAAAAAACTGTAATACTACCTAGTTAAACAAAACAACTCCTGAAAATATTCCCTAGAGTTAATCAAAGCTACCCTTATTTCCCATATAAAATATGCAAAATTAAACAAATTATACTGAGATAGGAGGGAATGAAAAGAATAAGGAGCTAAGTTTGGGGTATCATCCGAATGTCACCGTATTTCTAAACTGCATTTATCTTCCCAAGCACATGAGCTATTTTACTTGTCTGGCTTATGTAATTGCCAGTCACAGCAGTAATAAGCTCCTGCCATCTCTACTCCTGTTTCCACCTTTCCAGCCAAGAACTCTGGCCTGATGTGCCTGCTTCTCACTAAAGAACACTTTCTTGCATGTAACTTGACAACCCAATTCAGTGCAATCCACAGGCATTATATTTCCATTCTGTAAATTTGCACCTCTCCATCCACAATTAAGAAGGAAATATGGTCCATGTACCCCCTACATGTTACAGCAGGAAGAAAAATGTTTATAGCTAGCTTAAATGCAAACTTGCAGCAAGCGAAGATCCCCAATTCAGATCACAAGTAAAGTTTACTCTTCTCTAAGGTTTCTATCCCAGCCAAGTGTTCCATCCCCCATCCTTCACTTGGGTGACCTTCCCAGCCATCTGCCCTCTATATGAAGGGGAAGTTCAAGGACCAGGAGTAAGCAATTGATATGATTTAGTTGCAACTGTGGGCCCCAGCTGGAAGGCACTACCTGTTTAAATGTGTTACTGCTATCTGTGTACTTATGGGAAGGCTCCCTTCCATCAATAGCTCTTTTGTTTGGGGTTTTGCAAACTCTACTGCCAAAGGCAGTAACCCTTGGCAGACGTGAACAATAGCAGCAGCGCTGGCTAGTGTTCCTCTGACCTCACCACGATGCGGTCCTCCTGCTCTTCAGCAGTGCCTGCATGACACCTCCTCCAGCCAGCAATCTGCTGGGCCCCCTCTCCAGTGCTCTCCTTCCCCCACACTCTTGTCTGGATCGTGTTTCAAGTGTTTTTGGTTACTGTGGCATGATGCCTGTGAATGTTAAATATTCAGCAATCTTTGGGCTCCTTAGTGCTTTTGTGCAAATAGGTTGGCTTCAAGAAAAGAACAAGCTGATCTCAACCAAAAGGAGCAACACAGCAGAGTCAACAGTTCAAATGAAGTTACAAAGGAAGAAGGCTATCTATTCAACAAGGCATGCACACCACAGCACAGCACAGCAGGGCAGGGCAGGAGCTGGGGTGCATCTTTACGGGAGACACGTTGTCATAAGGGATTGTGGGGGTGGTTAGGAGTATGAGCTCCAGAAAGGGATAGCCAGGAAATGAATCCTGTAGGGTCTTGGACAAACATGACCCTCCCTGGGTCTTGATGTCCTCTAAAAGAGAGAGAGGCATGTGCTTGGCTCAGAATGTGAGCTCCGATTAGTAACCAAAACACACTCGCAAGGGGAGACCTGAAAATTATCCAAAGTAAATCTCCATTTGTAAATATTTCAAATCTGAAAATTCAAAGAGGCATGTGTAAGTCTTCTACACACACACACACACACACACACACACACACACACCCCGCATGCCTTTTATAGTCATTGCAATAAAAATGATTAGCATATTAACAGTAATAGGGCCACTACTAAATGAGCACTTACTATGTGCCAAGCACTGTACTAGGCTCTTTCTCTACATTCCTTTCATCTTCAAAACGGCCCTTGAGAGAGTAACAGAATCTCTTCTCTTCTCAGAGATGGGGTACTTGAATCTGGAGAGAGGTAACAAGCCCCTGAGAACACAGCAGATAGTGGCAGACCCCAGAGATGGACTTCACACCCAGGTTCTTAAAACTACTGCAGTGCCTCCCGCTTGGGAGAAAAAGCTGCTCTGTGCAAGTAGGAAATGTCCTTCCAGAGAGGCTTCCTGTTTCCCAGATGTGAAGGATTATGGAAAAACCGCTAAGTTTGCGTCAGTTCAGATAGCAGGATTCTCCTTTGAGCTGCCAGTCTGTGCCGACAACCGACATTCTCCGACAGAACTACCAAATCCCGTCCTACCTGAATTCCCCTACGCTGAATTCCCCTCCCCTGCGTGCAGCCCCAACAAACCACGGAGGGCTCACTAGTCCCGGGCCATGACCTCTCTCCAGAGCACAGAGATAGCAAATGTACCGAGGAGAGCAGGGGACACTCTCAAAGCACAGCCACACGCCGGGCCTAATTAGCTTATTTTTACCTATGCTGCTCCTCCCAGCAGTGTCCAATCCCCGCAGCCAAAAGGCTAAGAACCCGGCTGCCAGCATCTCGGCAGCGGCTTCTCAGAGCTGCTCATAATTAATTTTATAAAGGGCCTTGGCGCCCCATCTCCATTCCATGTGCCTGATTCAGGTGAGATCATGAAAGTAATCACTGCCAACATTTGTCCAGTGGAATAAGCCCGGACTGGTGTGTGTGTGTGTGTGTGTGTGTGTGTGTGTGTGTGTGTGTGTGTGTCTGTGTGTGTGTCTGTGTGTGTGTGTGTGTCTGTGTGTGTGTGTGTGCACATGCCTGAGTATTTTTGCGACGGAAAGGCACAGAAAGAGACTCAACACTCCAAGAAGTTAACAGATAAACCTGTCATGATTTTCAGATTCTAGCCTGAATTTTAACTCAGTAATTTATTCAACTAATTGAGTGCTTTTTTTCCTGTCAGACTCAACCTTTGACACTGGAGATGTAAAAATGATTCAGACACATGGTCTCTGTCCTCAAGGAACTCACCTTTAGACAGAGAATCTACACATATAAGTGACAACATGGATGGTCAGTGTTATGAGAGGCTATAGTACAAGCAACTAGAATGCAGAGAGGGAATAGCTCATTGAGTCTTAAGGGGTCCAGGAAAGACCATCAAAAACTCAGAACAGAGCTCAGAACCTGACACAGGATAGGCAGTTAAACAAATATTATTGAACTAAAATAAAGTGTCTTCTACATTGACTAAGAGTATCTTGTCCATTAACTCCCTAAAAAAATAAAATAAAATAAGAATTAGCTGTGCCAAAGGGGGAGGTCATATTTCTATCAGCTAGGAATGATTTTGCCTTCATCAAGTAGTTAAAGCAACTAGGGGTTTACTATTCTCATATAACAAGAAATTCAAAGGTAGGTAGCAATTGGTTTTGGCCCAGCATCTGCTTCCAAATCACAGAAAAAAAGAAAGTGAAGCATGGAATCAATCTGGGCTTCTCTTTTTAAAGAAAACTTTTCCCCAAAAAGGTTTTTGCTTCTTCTTGGCCAGACCTTGTTACACAGCCCAGTCAGAGAATCCAACCAAGTGAGAATTGTAGACTCCAATGTGAAGGTAAATGTGAGAAAAGGAAGTTGGGATGACGGCCTTTAGGTGAGCCAATCAGTGAAATCAGTCATAGCATCCCAAGTCTATCTTCAACACTCCCTTCTTTCATTATTACATTTACTATATTTCATTGAATTGACAAACATTTGTTGGGTGATATCTTTGTGTTGGATTCAGTGTGAGACACAAAGTCTCTGCCTTGGATGCAAACAAATGATAATGTCTGACAGAAACAGTAGTGAAGGGCAGAGATGGGTTGTGGGGGGAACTTTTCTAGGAAAATCCTTCTTCACATTCTTCAAGTGCCCTTTTCTTCCTCTCCTTGATTGCAGTAAAATGCACATAAATATAACTTTACCATTTTTCAATGTACCATTCAGAAATGTTAAGTCCATTCACATTGATGTACAACCAATCTCTAGAACTTTTTTCATCTTGTGAAACTGAAACTCGGTACCCATTCAACAATACTCCCCAGTTCTGCCCCTCCCCCCTCTTTGGCACCACTCTGCTTGCTGTCTCTATGATTCAGACAACTCTAGATACCTCATGTAAGTGGAATCATACAGTATTTCTACTTTTGCAAGTGCTTTATTTCACTGAGCATAGTTCCATTAAGGCTCATGCATGTTGAGGCATGTGTCAGAATTCCCTTCCTTTTTATGACTGAATAATATTCCATTGTATGTATATACCACTTTTGTTCATTTATTCGTCCACTGATAAACATCAAGTACTACCAATCCTACTGTCCCAAAAATAATACTTTCTCCCAAGATGACCAGAATTCTAGTCTTCAATACCTTTCTCGGTATAGTCACTATCTCTGTCAGAACAAATAAAAAAAATCTATTTCTTTAAGCTATAGACGTTCTTTATTTTCTGTGAGTCAAAGTCAAACCTAATTTTTATTAATTTAGCTCATTTGTCAAATGAATAGACACAACACCTTCTTCTGGGGCTGATACCATGTAACTGTATGGTCCTATCAGCTGCTAAATACTCCAATGCCAATCTGTGAATGGCAGCCACCCCAACCCTCTGAGTGACTCCACCCTTCCCCTAGTCCCCACACCACCAGAACTCCCCCATTGTCTCACAGTCAAAAAGATTAATGCTGTACTAGTTGTTAATTTTTTTAATATCCACCCTACTTCTACCATAAAATTGTTGTAATCATTAATTGAAGTAAGATCTATAAAGTACTTAACAGAGTGCCTGGAACCTAATAAACAATAAATTTTTGCTCTTATTAAATTATAATTATTGTAGGACACTTGGAGATCATGCACCATAAATCATGTAGCAAGAATCTGACAGGACTTCTTGGAAAAATATTCTCTCCAAAGAGAATGTTTAAATCAATTCAACTTCAGGGAATTTTTTTCCCCATCTGAAACTTCTGCCTGCCCTGCACTGAGGGGGAGGGTTTGCTGGAAGCACCACTGGCCAGTGAGGTCCTGCCAGGGGGTTGGGAAGTCCCGTGGGTGGGCACAGCCAGCTTGGCACTCTGACTTGACGTCTGTGCTCCTGCTAGTTTAACATGCTTCTCTGAAGCTTTTTGTTCTGTTTGTTGTTGTTCATACATGGGGGGAAAATATGAAAAATTAAGAATTGATTTAGAACTCACACATTTTGCTTCAGCTTTATAAGTAGTGGGCTGTTTGTTTTTGTTTTTTGTTTTTAGCAAGAAATGTTTCTCACATCTGCTGCGTCGTCCATGCGGCCCCTTGGCTGCACAGAACAGTGTGTAGTACAGAGATCCACTTCATTCATCAGAACATTAATCCTGCACTCTTGTTTGCCTAATGATTGCCAAAACCATTGACTTGGCTCAATGTTTCCATCTCAGCCAGCGGTTTCAATGTTCTCCCCACTCCTCCCTTTCAGAACAAGGATTCAGCCTGTGTCCCTGAAAAAGTCCTTGGATTCAAACTCAAATCTGCCTAGACTCCTCTTTGCTGAAACTATGACTTCCGTGCCTTGCACACTCTCCCTGCAGGCTGCAGATTAAAATTTGTAAATTAACCCAAGAAGTGAGTCAAATCACTACGGGAGACATTACAGAAATGACTCAGGAGGGTTTTCTCAGTAACTCTGACCAGGAGAAAATGCTACATGCCAGCAAACACAGGAGGTTGGCCTTGGTATAATAACAGAAAACCTTGGGCCTGAGCAACACAGGCAGGGTCTGCCCCACACAGCAGTGGGGCACAGGTACAGGGGCTGATAAAAGAACAGGGAGCCTGGAATGATCTGATAAGGAGCAGGTCCCAACATAGAATCTTAAACAGAGCAGGGCACGTGATCAGAATGGTGATGGTGCCTCCATCCTGTATGCCGGTGGGCAGGAGTAGAAAGCAGAAGGGACAGCACAGACAGACCCCAGCCACCAGCTTGAAGGGGATGGAGACTGACTGCTGTTGGGTGACAATATGGAAAGATGCAGCTGGGAGTCTGCAGAGGAGAAATTGTAGGGAAGGGAAAGGATTTGATGGCTGTCTAAGTATGGGAATGAAAGTTATCGGAATCAGAATTAGCACTGCTAGATAGCTCCCTGAGGAACAGAGCGGTGGAATGCAAATCGGGGCTCCCAAAAACCAACTGAATGCAAAGGGCGCAAGCCTGACATTCAAGAGAAGGAGCAGAGAAGCTCTCTGAAATGAAGCTAATGGGGAAAGTTCTGCTGTTTAAATTTAAAGCAGCAAATCTAGCCCAGATGTAATAACATGATGATGGAACAAAAATAGGTAAATGTGGTCAACACTTAAAGCCAGTGGGGTGCTGAAGCCAACACTTACCAGGACTTTTGTACAACCATTACTGAGAATTGAGTTATATATATGCTTACACTTAAAAGCTAAGTGATAAATCTCTAAAAGTCATCACTTTCTAAATATTTGACAATGTTTTACTGTTTCTACCATCTATGCTAGAGGTCATTTATGTGTGCTGTACCAATATTGTGGAAACATGATAGGATAGGGTGCTACCGCACCTGTTATTCAGCTCTGTGTTTAGTGATGCCACATTAGTTGTCTGAAATCAGCAGGGTGGGATTAGTTACACCAGGGGAATTGGTATATGCTACACATCTGCTCTCACAGGTCAGCGCTCTGGGAAGCAGCCCCACTAGGGTGAAAGCTGTACAGAGGCAAGATGTTTCTCATTCAAGCGGGGGTCGTGCCTCCAGTGCCTTCCTTCACTCAGACAATGCTCAGTCCTGGGAAGCCATTTCCATTTATCTGCCTTGGCTTTTGGAGATCCAGGTTTGGGGCAGAAACAGGACCTTTAAATGGCCAACATTAAGACTTTTGGTATCTTCAGGATCTCCAAATTCTATCCAATCACTCCTTTGTGGTTTAAAGAGCCTTTCTTAATGCAGCAGAACATCTCCTGCTAACCCCACACCTGGAGAGATTTAAACTCCTGGGCTAAATTAAATTCTCGAGACATTTTTGGGCTGCCCAGAGGTGAGCAGGACACACTCCCTGGCCCCTATACCGAGTTGGTTCACGCAAAATTATTTTCTCTCAAAGAATCTGCTTAACTGTAATTGAAGGACAAAGGACAGCTTAATTGACCTTTTCATGGTTTCACTTATAACAGGACTATAAGGAAACCAAATAGGAGAGAGACAATGGGCGGGGGGTCGGGGGGGAGGTGGAGGGAGGGAAGGAAAAGGGCACAGGATGGAATAGAGAAGAGCGCAGGGGACCATGGAGATGGATCTCGGGTGAGTTGGTGGTGGGCTACCCAAGGGGAATACAAAATGTAAAAGACATAAATAACAATAAAAATATATATTAAAAAAAAAAGTTAGGTGGGGTTGTTCCCATGTCAAAGGAGGGTCTTGGATTCCAAGCCCCACCCCAACCCCCACCACCACTATCACCACTTCACTCAGGCCCTTGCTGCCCACAACTTCTGTAACATCCAGCCAGCTCAAGCCCCTGAACTGGCTTAGTGCCCCTCTGCCCACCCATCTGTTCTCTACATGGCAGGCACCAATCCTTCTTAACCGCCTTCAACCGACATGCTATCTCTACACCTTCCTCCCTCAGCAACCTCATTATTTATTATTTATTACTGCAAAACATTTCTTGATGAAGACCAGTTCACATTCATTCTATTTGGGGCTTTGTCTGTGGTGCAGAACCTCTGGTCACTTGTTTCATAGGGTTTGGATTACTAGAAAAACTATTATGAGTAGATAGGGGTGGGGTTAGCAACTGGCAGACCTGAACATTTGCATTCTCTGGCTTTTGAATGTTTAAGTTCACAAAGTAAAGTCCTAGTCAACAGGCTCTTTACATTTGAATAGATCATCAAGTGTTTATAGACCTGAGTCCTTCCAAGGCAGTAGTTAATTGCCCTCACAAACAACAGCAGGAGAGTCTCATTATCCTGATTTAACAAAGGAAGACACTTCATCCAGAGAAGTTAAGGGACTGGCCCAGGTCTTAGCACTAAGTCTAATCATCATTGTCATCAGCATCATTATCACAGTCACTAATTTTCAACACTCCCACAATCTGTCCTCATCCTCCAGGAGCTCATAGATTAATAGACCTTTGATGTAACCATTTCTGAAACAGCTAAGTGGTAATAAAACATAAATATTTATTGGAAGTAATAATCTTATCCTTCAGGCCTCCATTCTTCATTAAAAGAAGTCAGAAGAACCAAATCCAAAACCATGGGGAGGTCACCCCTCTATTGGACATCAGTTTCCCCATCTGTCATAAAGAACTAGTGCCACCTGTGACCTGGTCTTCTTTCCTAAGGACCAGCTAGAACACATGTTAAATGTTCAGATTTCCAGGCCCCTACATCTTAGGCTTGGGTGGGCCCAGATCAGAGTCCATGGGGAGTGCTGTATTCACTAAGGACACAATAAAGGACCAGATGAAGCTTTGGGGCTACATGTGTCCAAGGCACTGTCATTGTTCAGAATGGCCCTCACAGCTGCTGACCCAGAAATATGGTTTATTTTTAGAAGTTTAGACAAACCCAGAGCAGCCAGACAGCCTGGAGCTACTGTGTACCATACCTCTTCAGCATCTTAGAACCAGACTGACTGCTTGTCTCCCCACTAGGACAGCTCTTCCTTAAGCAAATTCTCCAGATGCAGATGCTTTATTTACCTTACTCATTCTTTCAATCTTCTAAACCGCCATGCAGGAAAATGAGGCTCAGAATATCTCAGGACTTGTAAGTGGCATGGCCGGTTTTAAATCTAATTCATTCTGAGACCAAAGCCTGAGTTCTGTCTCCCAAAAGCAAAGATCATAACTAAATATATCTATGTACTTTCTATATTTTTTACACTTCAATGGAGATTTTTAAACTCTTTACCTTTATTCCCATTATAACCTCATGAAGTAGGGGTTTTCTGCATTTTACAGATGAGACCACGTAATGTGTTTTACCCAAAGTATCCAGCTCCATCCCAAGAGTCTGTATCTCTTCTTCCCCTCACAGCAGTTCCCATGCAGAGTAATTAGATTACAAACAGAAATAGAGTAGGTCTTGGAAGAACTTTCTAGATCAAGAGTGTGGAAAAACGAAGGGTTTATGTTTTGGGTTTGCTTTGTTTTTGTAAACCCTGGATTATTACCCAAATATTTTCCCACCAGATATGGAAATGCTGAACACGCCCCTCCTACCCCACCCCACAAGTGCCCAACTGAATTCCTGAAGATTTGCTCAGTTAAATACATGTTGTTCTCCTAAGAAAAAGTCTAGGAAAGAAATTATGTTAATCTGATGCTTCTAGCACCTAAAAAAAAAGAACAGAAGGAAAGAAGGTAGTAGAGAAGAAACTCATGGGGTATGATACATTATTAAGGCTTATTTCATTAAGTAATTATTTAGTGAGAACCTACGATGTCCAAGCATGGACCCAAACCAGAGAGCTCACCTAGAGAGCTTTTTAAAATACAGATTCCAGGACCCTAACCACAGAGATTTAAAGTGAAGTTTAGAATCTAAATTTTGAAAAACTTACATTAGTGATTAGAAGGAAAAAACCAAAGCTGTTAAGCTACACTATTCTTTCCAAAACTTAAGTCATAAATGTTCCCTGCAGTGTTTGGTAAACATACAGATACCCAGACCTCTATCACAGGATGAGGCCCTAGAACCAGACTTTATTAACAAACATTCGTAATTCTTGGGGATCCAGCAAGTTTGGGTAACAATGTTCTGACACTCTTAGAAACAGAAACCCCAATCTCCTCCTCCAAGCCCTGATCACTCCATGCAGGAACAGGGGCAGGAACATCCGCACAAGATAGTCTGGTTCCCCCATCATAAAATAAGACCAGTTGCCTGTACTGTCAAAACCTACCATTTAGGAAGCATTCTGTTCTCACGAGATTCCATCCCTTTCACCAAAAATTCACCAAGAAAGAACACCCCATATGTAGTTGTGCTCTAAGTCATAACCAATAAATCGGCTTGAGAGAATTCTGATTCAGAGAAATTGTGTGTCCAAGCCATCACCTGTAATGCCATGTTGACTGGAAGGTATTTCTCTCATAAAGCCATGAACCTGTATATCCCTCTAATGTCTTAGAAATAAATAATGGGCATAAAAATAGCAATAATGAACTTGGGAAAATAGTAGCTAATTTACACCATAATAGAAATACCCAGGGATCTTTAACAATTGGAAGGCTTGATGCCAGCCTCCCTAATAAGTACACCAAACCATATTATTCCACATGTGAGTGTAATTTCTAAATTGCAGTGTAAAATTCAGAAGGGTGCATGCTCTCTGAAAGGCAAAGAAGTATTTGTATGAATGCTATTACTCAGCTGCATCATCCCCTGATGAGAAAAATCAAAGGAATTACTGGAACAATGTATTCCTTGAGACCCAGGAGCAAAATGTTTCAGAAAAAGGCTATCATTAATCTTTATGCAGTTGTGGAGATAAACCAGTGTTCTATACCACATGAAGCACACAGAGGTGTGAGCCATGGTGAGTGGCTTCATTCCTTACACCCCCAGATGGCTAAGAGTTGCCCCTGCTATGTATATGGGCCCCAGAAAAGCCCAAACCCAAGGGCAACCATTAACTGACATTGAGAATAAAGGGGTCAGTTACAGTGGATGAACAGATCACACACACCCAAATCAACTTTCCAAGACCCAAATTGGATCCTCTGTGGCAATCACCTACAGGATAAACTCTAAGCTCCTAATGTTGGCATCTGGGATCCTCCAAAAACAACCCCTCCTTACCTCTGTGGTAGTAATTTTCACCGTTTTCACTCCTATTCTCTCCCCTCCTCTTTCTCACTTCCATATTTTGCATCTTATACTCCAACAGCTGTAATATTTGAGTTTTCTAGACATAACTTGATGCAGTGGAGCCCTCAAATGGGGACGATTTTGCCCTCCACCCCAGGGAAGACTCAGAAACACTGAAGACATTTTTCATGGTCACAAATGGAGCTGCTGCAAGCATCGAGCAGGTAGAGGTCAGGGATGCTACCAAACATCCTACAGTACACAGAACAGTCTTCCAAAGAAAAGACTACTCCAATCTGTAGGCTAAATGAAATGAATCAGATTTTTCTGCCCTCCCACCACTAGCCTCCATGGCTACACCCGGGATCTTGGTCTTGCCTTCCTAGGTTGCATGGGTGCCCAGGTGTGAGACACATGGGTGTGGGGCACACACCTGTGATTATGGACACCTGGCCCAGAGAGCATAGGCGTGCACATATGTAAGTGCAGACAACTGTCCCTAGAGGCAAGGGATAAAAGGACCGTGTCACTCTGAGGACAGCTATAAGATGACACAAGACTGAGCGTGAGAGCAGAGAGAAGACTAGAGGTGGGGGAGAGAGAGCACACAAATATTTGCAGGGAACTGGGAGGCTGCTGCCCAGACCCCTGCATGCCTCCTTGCTTGCAGCCTCCCGCCTGGTGTGCCTGTGTACCTGGTTCCCTGATTCCACACTAAAGCCTTTAAAATTCCACTGAGGGCTCCAAACTCTCTTTATTTGTCTGCCTGAATCGAAAGTGAACCTACCCGGCCTGGGATGGTTGCACAACACAGCACAAAACGTCAACATGCCACTGCTGAGGACCTCCTCCCTGGTAAATTGTATCAGTGACCCCAAATCTAAACCTATACCCTAGGCCTTACATTTTGTAATACTCTCCCATCCCTTGACTCAGCTCAGCTATATGACTTCCTTTAGCAAAGTGACAGTATACATATTTCCACTTGGTCTTTTGTACCTCTGCTGATGTCATGACAAAGACACGCTAGTGGTCTGGTACCAGGGGGAAGATGAATGACCCATGGAATGGAACCAGTTCCCAGCTAAGCCCAGACTAAATCCACTACCCTACACGCAAACCTGTGAGAAATAAGGATTAGTGTTTCAAGCAACCAAGTTTTAGAGTGATTTGTTACGCAGTAACAGAGAGCTGTTGCCCACACAATGCTGTTTCATGCCTTTGTAAATGCTCTTCCCTCTGCTTCGAAAGCCCCCTATCATTACCTCCATCTTATCTGAAAAAGTATGCCTAACCTCTCAAAATCCAACTCAGAGATCTCCTTTTCTAGAAATCCTTCTTGGATTCCCTACAGAAAACTAATCAGTCCCTCCTCTTAGGTACACTTTTACTATTGTACAGCACTATGTACATTAACTTGCTTTTTCTCTCTCCCTAGATAGAGAACTCCTTATGGGCAGACTGGGTCTCAACTGCCTGGCCCCAAGACAGCCTAGAGATTAGAGCAGACACTCAGGAAATATTTATGGAATGCAAAGGATATGGACTGGGAGGTTGGGGAAAGGTGATTATCAAGGGCATTTATCAGCTTTGGCTCTCACACAGAAATGGTGCCTGGAACATGGCCCAATCCCTGTGACAAAAGAAAAGTCTATTGGCTCCAGTCTGCTGTCTGGATTTTCCTGCCAATCAAAGTTGTCATGGAGAGGAACAGCCTCCACCATTACGGTTCAGCACAATGAAACTGTTTAGAGGAGAGCCTTACCTTCAGGAAATTCCAATGAGCCTGTTTTATTGTTACCCTCCAACAGTAATGACTCCTATGGGATTAAGCAGAGTGTAAAGTAATTGCTAAAACATCCCCTGCCTTGGACAGAGAAAGCTGAACAAGACATAATGCTCCCACTTCACTTCGGAGGGAGGGGGCTTGCTCATGGTAACTAAGTGTGTTCTTGGAGCCTTACAGGGTGCGAAGAGGTAACCAAGGGAGGAAAGATGCAGAGCAATGTGGAAGAGTCCAGAATTTAAGAACAGCCCAACTTGAGTTGAAATCCCAGCTACATCTCAGGTCACTTTGTGTCTCTGAATCTCGGTTTGCTCATCTTTTCAACAAAGGTTTAAAGCACCTCTAAAGGTGGGATATAAAAGTGATCATGCAAATGTCTGGCGCACAGGGGCTTGATAATTCAATTCCCTTTCCTCCTGTGGAAATTTGGAGGAGAAACATACGAGTACACATATGCCAAAATTAAAAAACCCCAGGCAAGAAAACACAAGCTCTAAAGAGATAGTGTTACCTGAAACCTGGGTTGGATAAAGCTCGGCGACGCTCGGAGGACACTAGAAACTTCTTTCCCGACAAGAGAGACTCCTGTGACTGGATTCTGAAGGGGAGGCAGTACCCTTCAGCCATCTCTCTCTTATAAGGATGGTTTCATGAAAAATGACCTCAGCCTTAACACAGCCCCACGCTAAGAAGGACCTGTAGGGAAAATGAAGTTACACGGGCTCTTTTTCACCTCCATGGCTGCCACCTGTGGCCTTGTTTTCCTCCGAGGTTGCATTGCCCACACGTGATCTTGTGAGATTGCATCAAGCACTTGGTAGCACAAGCCCAGGGTTTACTGCCTGTGATTACAGACATCAGGGCAAAGAAGCCAGGGAGCATCAGGCACACGATTCTATAAGTACAGAAGCCTGGGCCAAAAGATCATTACAAAGTGGAGATCATTACAAGAGATACAGGGAGACCAAGAGCGAACACCAGATGAAAGCGGGAGAGAGCACGGAGATCAAGGGGCCCGAGAGGCTTGGTTGCTGCCAGCCTCCCTGGCTTCCTAACCTTAGCTGGTGTGCCTGTGCCTGTGTACCTGGTTCCCTACTTCAGTATTAAAGACCTGAGGTTCTTTTCCATTTGCCCAAATCAATAATGAACCTGCCCAGTTGGGAACACTTTCCCCTACAGGCCTCACACTTGGTTTCATGCTCTGTCACTGTCTTCATTCTTTATAATTTTTGAACAGGGCTACCTGACTTTTATTTTACACTGGGTCTTGCAATTAGAAAGTCAGCCTTGTTCTCTTATTCTTCTGTCCCTATAAATAAGGCACAGAATAAACAACCACTAAAAGATGTATGTATCTCATAAGGCCCAGTCCATTGGGGAATTCTAGCTTGAAAGTCCTTAGAATCATGACTATCACACACAAAAATCCTAGCACAACAAACTCAAGGGTGAAGGACAGGAAGACCACCCAAATTCCTGCAGATCAGGTCTACCAGATAGGGCATCTTTAGTATCTGAATGTGGTACCAAGAATGACTTAACCAATTGAGATATGTAATCCTTACCTAACTAGAAACTTGGAAAGAATTTCTTTCAGGTTAATTCTGAATCTCTGTTACTCTTCTTGTCTTGACTTCATGATACAATACAGCTACAGCCATTCTAAACACCAGGTCTTCACGAAGCACTACCCAGAGAAGGAAAGGAATAAAGGGGTCTCTAATCTCTTTAGAGGAGAATACCTTTTCCAGAAATCGACTAGCAGCCTTTACTTTGGGTCTCATTGTCCAGAACGAGGACAGGTGGCCACAGCTGGCCGTGAGGAAGGCTGGCTGCTGGATGAAAGCAGATCTGCCCTACGGAATGACTGCCTTTCATGATCTGAACAAGGTGGGACCTGTTATCAATAAGGAAAGAGGATGAGTCAGTGGGCAAAGGGCTTTGAGTTTGGTGTTCATCCAGTCCCACAGCCGTTTTCCATTCTGAGGAGTTGACGGATGCCTGTCTTGCCATCTGTCTCCACCCTTGCTGTTTACTACTGCCCAAAGTCCATCTGGGAAGGGGATTTTGAAGCGAATAAGGACACATGATGGCAATTCCAAGTGAACTTCTTAGCTACCAGTTTGGGAAACTCATTACCACCAGATTCATATTCTTGGGTAATTTTCACTTGTGCTCTTAGCCTCAGTTTTTTCTCCTGTGAGATGGGAAATAATATTTATAAGGTGTGGAGAGGATTAAATGAGATAATTCTGTAAAACACTCAGAAAATGTTAGTTCTCTCTTCCCCTGTTGTCACAAGAGAAGGAACTACATCCCAGAGAAGATGGAGACATCCCTTAGGTCACAAAGGCAGTTTGGGAAGAGAAATCTGAGCCCAGGTCTTGCAGAGGCTGGGCCTGAGCCACCTCTCTGCTCTTGGGTTATTTCCCACCCAGCATCTTCACACAGTACTACCCACTTTAAGTGGATGACTTGTAGGTGTTCAAGTGTTTCTTACTAAAATGTACATGCTCCTGGGAAAAGGTACCACCATTCTAACCCATCTCCCTCAGGCATGGTTGTTCCCTGGCAAAGGGTGGTCTGTGGGAACTAAAGGTCTGGGGGGAACAGAAAGAGTAAGGAACAGGCTGAGAGGCCCCAAAGGAATATTTCCCACTCTGCAACTTTGTCTCCAAAAGTCGCACCTCAGGGAGCCAGTTTGTGTAAGCCAGGGTATTACCATCTCAAAAATATTTTGTATTTTCTTGAGCTGACAGAACAGGGGGAGATCTGTACTATAAAATTGTATTAAGTCATATTAAACTAGGGCAATGTTCAGATGCTGGCATGGAACTTTAGATAATAACAGTTTATTGATTTGTGAATTTCATTCAGTAAGAATTAAGTCTGTCAGCATAAAACTGGATTTTGGCAATATCATTATTTTGAGCAACACAGCATTTGGATATCAATAGCAATAACATTTACCCTTAGAGAAGAAAAAATAAACACTACCATGACCATTAGGAAGTATGAACCTTCCTTCACAAGGCATGGGGAGGAGGGTCACACAGGTGTGTGCTACCTGAAGCCCAGGGCATCTACCTGCTGCATTTTCATCTTTTCTGTAAATCTAAAACAAAAATGTGTTGCGCTTTTTTAAGTGTGGGATAAGTTGGAAAAATAATAAATCTGGACTAGCTAGAGTGTCGGGTGATGGGCAAAATGAGGGGTGATGAGGCTTGAAGGTATTTGGGTTCCAATTCTAGGAAGTTTGTAATCTGTATCTATTAGGAACACCAGGCTACAGTGATTTAAACAAGTCAAGGCTTTATTAGTCTAGGCACAGGCTATACTAAGCCAATGAGGAATTCTTACTCCCACCATCATTAGCATGTGGATTTTGTTCTTCATTTTCATAATTGCAAGATGTCACAACTGCATCAGCATTCCTGCAGGGAAAAAACAGAAGTGTGAATAACAATGGACCAATGGAGACTGACACGTGAATCTGTCTGGAGCTTTCCGACAAGCCCCACCCAGTGCATTTCCAGCTCTTCTGAGTGACCAGAATTGGATGAAGGGGACATTCTTAGCTGCAAGGGAGATGGGGAAGGGAGTATTTCTTAGGCTTTCCAAATGCCTCCCCAAACAAAATCAGCATGCAATTTCTAAAGAATAGGTGGTTGTGGAGACATCGACTAGTGGTATGCTTACACAGGCTGAGAGAAAGACTTTCATTTGATCCCATGGGCACTATGACCTTCATACACTTTTAAGCAAAGAAATAACATGATCATATGTTTGTTTTAGAAAGATCATTCTGGCCACTCAAAGTAGAAGAATATTTCTTAATGCTTTGGGGATGAAAATTTTCTCTAAGAATCCCATGATAGCAGCAGATTCTCTCCCGTGGGGCTGGGAGTGGGGGATGGTATATGTGCACAGAGTTTTCGAAGCAATTACGACTGGACTTGAAACTCTCTGAAGTTCACAGACACCAGGAAAGAACTCCTGGCAAAGAGATTAAATCAGAGGGTGGAGAGACTAAAGGTAGGACTGATCAGAAAGCTTTGAAGTCGGCTAAGGTAAGCAATGGCAAGGGTCCAAACTAGGCAGGTAGTCATAGAAATGGGGTGGGAATGGATTAGAGAGGCAATCTGAGCTAGAAACAACAGCACTGGGTATTTAATTAGATAGACTAATGAGATTGGTTTGGAAGAACCAGGGAAATCAAAGATTACTGAGTGTTTTTCTTGAATATCTGAAAGGATGGTATGCTAGCAACCAAACAGGCACAACTAGGTTGGAGGCAAAAAATTACGAGTGTGGCTTGAGCTTTCTGAGTGTACGGTACAAGCACAGAGCAAGCAAAATGAACTCCAACTCAGGAGACGCTGAGCTGTGCAGAAAGCTCAGGCAGTCAACACACAGCTCAACCAGGTGGCCGTGTTCAAAATGTTCGAATGGCAGTCTTCCCATTTCTATATTCCCATTGAAACTGTTTCAAACATGACAATAGTTTTCTCTCAACACAAGTTCTTTTTAAAGATGATGATGTGACATACAAGAAATAGGTTTCTAGGGGCCTTACTGGAGGTGCAACAGGTTAAGTCTCAGCACTATGAAGCTATCTGCAGCCACTGCAACAGGAGTTTGATCCCCAGCCAAGGAGCTTCCCACGTGGCACAGCAGACCTCTCCTGTCTCACCCACTGCTCCCCTCAGCAGTGTATTTCAGTAAATCCACCTGTTCTGCTTCCCACCCTGTCTCTGGAGTATCCTCCCACCCCACCCCCCCAAACACACTTCTGGCCTGAACCCCAGCTCTTGTATGTATAAATAAATAAATCTTCAAAAAAAAGAAATAGGTTTCTACCCATTCTACTTTCAGCCTTAAAATTAGAATTTGCTCCCTCCAAGAAACAGTGGGTAAAAGGGGTCACCATTATGATTTTTCATTATAAAATAAATAAGTCATAAAAATGTGATGTGCAGCAGGGTACCCTACTTAAAAATACTGTATTGCATGTAGAGAGTTGCTAAGAGAGTAAATCTTAAAAGTCCTCATCACAAAAAAATATTCTGTAACTGCATGGTGGTAAGAGGTGACTAGACTTATTGTGTTGATCATTTCAAAGTATATATGAATGTAAAATCCTTGTGGTGTACAGTTGAAACTAATACAATATTGTATGTCAATTATACCTTAATTTAAAAAAAGAAACCATGAACTTTGCATATCTAAAGTCAAACTGACATCATCAGCTATGAGTTAGAATCTTAAAATTACTGTTAAATAATGGTTGACAAAGCAATGTAGTATAAGTTCATGTGCTCAGCGAAATAAGAAAGAAAAAGAAAAATATCGAATGGTTTCACCTATAGGAGGAATATAGGGGAGCCAAATAAGAGATCAAGAGGAGAAAATAACACACAAAACAAAAACAAAAACAAAAACTAGCAGGCATCCATAAATAAGAGACATTCTACAGGGGAGAGGGAGGGAAAGAGCCCAAAGGGACTATGGTGATGGTTCATGGGTGATTTGGTGGTGGGAAACCTATGGGGAATACAAAATATTTAAAAAGATATAAATAAAAAATAAATTTAAAAGAAAGAAAAACATGAAAACAAATTAGAAATATTTGAGGAAAGCAGGATAACATGGAGGTTAAGAAGAAAGGCATGATGGGTGACAGACAAATCCGGGTACAGATCCTGGTTTCTACACTGGCTAAGGGCGTGATCTTGGGCAATTTACCAAACCTCTCTCAGTCTCCATTTCCTCATCTATAAAGATGAGATTTTTTTTTAGAAAAAAAAAATAGTGCCAGGTATAGGAACCCTGCAATAAGGTAATTGTGAGAATTGAATGAGAGACAATGCCTGGCACACACTAAGCCCCGAATAAACATTAAGTCTCAGTGTGAGCGACACAGTAATACCAGTAGTGATGTGCCTGCTCAGTGTCACGTGGGTAGTAATTCTGCACCACACTAACTAAGATGCTTGAATTACTGTAGAAGTGTTTTCAGTTATACAGTCACTCATCAACTTGCCAAGACTGTATATGATATTTTACAGTAAATGAGTAATAAAACATTGAATCAATTCATTTTGTCACCAGTTTATGACTTCAGGAAAAAGGAGGCTGGTTTAAAAGGGGAAAAAAAGTGAGTCAGTTATGTCTTTTTATTTGTTGCTTTTTCAGATGGCTGGCAGTTTTAAATCCTCATCTTGAAAGGGAAAGTCAGTCTCACAGCTGTGACTTTTCCCATCCTTGTAGAGAAACATGGCTTTCCTGCCTCCAAGAAGGACTCCAAAGCAAAGTGGAGGTGGAGGCTTGCCCTGTCAGCCTTTCTGCACAAGCCTGATGAACGCACCAGGCCAAACAGAAGGGAGTGCTGTCGGCAAGATTACAACGTTTGTAAAACATCAGCAAAAACAAATCCCACCTATTTAAAGGATGACATTTGATGGAAGCACAATGGAATTAGCTCTCTTTGTAACAAAAATTTAAGGGCAGTTGCCTTGCAAGAAAAGAAAGAAAATGTAATTAATTAATGCCAGTAGTTGTCCAAAATGAAGAAGACACAATGTGACTCCCTCCACCTCATTTGCATTCAATTCAGAAGACACTTCTCATGTAAATCCACCCATTTTATTTTAGGTTATTAGTTGGGTGATGGATTGAAGCCAGGATACTCGAACATAACAAAGAACATTTTCTTCTTGTTCCTTTCATACATAACCAGTGTGGTATCTTGCACATGTGATCAGCTAGGAAGGGCTCATAATTTTGACCGTGAGATAAGTAATGAGAAGAGGAATTAATTCTAAATCATGCATATCAATAAATACTTTTAAATATTATAATTGACTTCAGATTTGAGGACAAGCTAGAGCAGGGATTAAAACTCACTTAGATGCTGAGAAGTTGTGGGCACCTGAGTTTCTAATTCATTATCTGCAAGTGGGACTATAATGGCAAAGCCTCCCATAAACTTGTTCTGAGTATTAAGAGAGAATACATCAATCACACGCTCAGCACAGGGCCTGCAAATGTGTAAGACATCAATAACAGTCTCTTTGTAATATTAATCCTCTTTATAAATAGTTAGCAAATGCCCCTCAGTGGTTGCTATGGGAGGGGGAGGAGAGTGGGGGTTCCATGTCTCCACTGCCCTGTATGGTGTCTGGCTGGTTGGCATGAGAATTCAATTGACGTAAGACAAATGAACAAGAGAAAAACATACAAATTTTACTTAGTCATTTTTACACATACAGGGTATCCCTCAAAAGAAAAGGGAAGACGCAAAGAAGCAGTTAGGGCCCAAAATGTGTACACAAGTTTGGACAGAGTAGGAAAGTGTAGAAAACATGATGAGACCAAGGGATGTGGGTTAGAGCAGTTCATTGTGGAAAAGTAAGTGGGGACATAAGGCTAGTATAACAAAGGCTGTTGACACAGATTTTTCTTGCCCTCCGTTCCTGTCTCTGGTGATAAAAGTGTTTCTTTCCTCCTGGTAGAGGGAGGGCACCTTTCACAGGGAAGTTTTATCTCCTGCTTTCAAGAAGAAAAAGGAAGGTCAGAGTGTCCTTCTTGCATCTGGTATTCTTCAAGTGCCTTTAACTTAAAGGAATCAATATGCCAAAGCAACATATCTGGGGCTGACTTATTCTGACATCCCACACTGCCATCACACTTTGGGGGCACAACCCAAGTCAAAGGAAATAAAATAAGTACTGCCTTATGAGGTAGAAACTCTTACTATAGCTAATTCACCAATGAGGAAATGGGTGTAGAGAAGTTAACTTGCCCAAGGACACACAGAACCAGATTTTGCACCTAAGTTCATTTGTGTTTTGAACAATTCTTCACACTATTCAATGACTGACTCTTTAGGAAGGGTATGAAAGTCATCAGAAGATATGTTCCTACCTCCCTCAACACTCCAGGGCATTAAAGGAGCAATTCAGGGAAGGAGTAGACTATCAGAAGATATTCAGAACCCTCTCTGTGAATCCCTTCTCTACAATGTGATCCCCCTAGGATCAAAGACCCCAATTCCAAAGACCACATGACCCTCTCAATCCCAAACACATACCACCACAGCGATCAATAGTTCTAAAGCTGTTGAGGCCAGGGTAGAGAAGGGAGACCCAGGAAAAAAAGAGTTATCTTCTACTGGGCCTATTCCTAGCCTAAGGATGGAGGGAAGGATAGTATTTCACATTGGAATACATGAATTTCATTAGGGATTTTTTTTCAAGCCATATTTTTATCTGGTTACAAAAGTAATACATATTCATTGTAACAGACTTGGAAAGCATACAAGTAAAAAGAAGAAAATAAGTCACTTATAATACCACAACCAACTACAAACACAGCCACATTGAGTGGTCTGATGCATTAATTTGTTTTGCTCTATGTAAATACATACATTTTAATAAGCACAAACTGACAACAACCTGTTCCTGCTATTTTGTAACCTGCTTTCAGGTAATATTTTGTCTACCTTTTCCCAAAGCACCAGTGTTCCTCTCTGTCTCCTACCATAGCTCACATAAGGACACCCCTTTGTGCAGGTATCAGAACTTAGTCTCCAATTCTGAGAGGTCAATATTAACTGAAAATAAAATCTCAACAATAATTAAACGGTTTGTTAGATAATCAGAGAGAAGACTGGAGCCCAAGCAGCAGTCAGCACACTTTACTCTGTGAGAGCTGTTCCAGTAAGTACAACTTTGAATTTAGTTTATGTAAGTAGAAACAGTGAGCCATTGACATGAATAATTACTATTGATAAGAGGGTCTTATAACTCTAAGTTGTCCTCACTCAAAGATGCTAGAGAAAAGCAATACATGATCTAAACTCTTCCATTCTAAGGAACGCACTGCAGAGATGCAGAGATTAAGTACCCATAGTTAAATCTTTTTTTTTTTTTATTTGAAAAGATTTACTTTTAACACCTTCAGGCAGCAGATTCCTGCATAGGAGAGCCTGTGAAGATGGCTTTGCACGCTTCTGCACCAGACCAGGGGCAGGGCCCCCAGAAAAATTTCCATTATGTTCACACCAGGATGGTTTCTAGCTTTTCACTACCATAAACAATCAGTTTTGTACTAACATATTTAGTCCAATCATGACGACATTCCTCGATTCCTAACTTCTAGGCTGACTTACTTTTAACGAATACTGCCAAAATGACCTCCACAAAGGACACAGTGAATCACACCCCCACTAGCAATGTATGAGAAAGCACTCTTCAAAATCAAGGTATGAAAACCTGTTCAATTATTGAATGCAAGTAGCTCTCAAAATGTCATGAGATTAAGGCAAGAACAAGTTTATCCCTTCCAGAGTTTGCTCTCCTTGCAAGAACTCCTCTCTTACCCTCATCACTTCAAGAAAACAGCCCTAAGTCTATCATTGGTTTATCCAGGAAACAGTGGTGCCCGCTCTCTATATCTCTCTGGATATAATCCATTGGTGAGATCTTACCAAACATTGTAAATTCTTATCCTCTTAAAGACAAGATTGCTTTCTGGGTTGCTGACTCAAGGGAATTTTTCTTTGAAGGTAAAAGATCTATTAACATAAAAAAGGATAGTCCATCTGGGCAAATCACCCATCAATTCAGATAATCTGTCTTCCTGGAAAACAACTTAACACTATATAAAAGTTCACTTCTGAAATCCCAACAGGTTTGACCTATTTGGGTTCCTCTAATGATAAGAAAGTCTCATTGATCCTGAAAACCTAAAAAACCCAGGATCATAGTAAGGAAAGATTGCAAGCTACTGATTAAGTAAGTAGCTATTGGAATTAAGGATCAATTCTGTTCTTCCTTGTTGAGGAAAAGCTAATTTGTGGTAGAAAACCATGATTAATCTTAGAATAAACAATATTATGACTCAAGTAAGTTATGAGTTATTGGAGATAGGAAACACATTTAGAAGAACATGACTTATTCAGACATGTAATTCTTTCCTTAGCTCGGTAAAGCTAAGTGTGGCAAAAATGCCAGAAACAGTTTTGCAATTGGAATATGCAATTTAAAATAAGTAAAGATTCTCCCAGGTAGTTTATTGCTTTAACTACATCGAAGCAAGTCCCTGTAGCAGACAGCATAATGACTCTCATTTCATTTTTGGTTTGTGCCAAATATCTTCACTTAGTTTTGCTTTATTGGCTTCATGCAATTTATTGCAGCACTAGAATGTGATTGTAATGCAACTAGTATTTTAGTTTTATCTACCACCGGTAATTTTTCTTCTTTATGGTGACTATACTGTCTGCATTAATACAAGCCATAGAAATTATACAGTGTGGAACCTTGTTTTTGGCAGCTCCCTTTCTCATGAAGAGCAGAACCATAAGAGTTGAATCCCGTAACATGGTAATAGCCAAGTATGTGCCAGGAGAGAAACAACAACACAAATAATAAATAACATTGACAATTCAGTAAAATGACTTATTTGACTAAAAATTTCTAGAATGCCTAATTTTCCCACTGATTCAAAATTAGGTGAAAAGTTCTTTTAGATCTGCTTCTAAGTATTTTTCATGTAAATCCCTGGAATGCAAACCCATTGCCAAAAGTGGTAGCATTTGGGCAATACTAGAAACTTTCAGGTATTTTCTATAAATATATAAATATATTCATATAAATATATGTAGCCTGGTTTGATTTGACCAACTTCACAAAACCACTCTAATTCACTATGAAATTATTTAACTATTTCCAATTTCCTGAAAGCTGGATCAGTAATGTGCTAAATATCATTTCACCTATTGTTATACCAGATCAATAATACATAGCATCACCTTAAGGGCAGTTTTCATGAAAGGAAAAAGGAGAACTGGGTATTTCAAACCTGAGAGCTCCTTATTCTAGGCACCTCTGCAGAGTTGTACAAAAGAGGAAGCAAATTAAGTCAGATTGGCCATTTGGACCTGCTGAAAACATATTTGTCAAATGATTGCTTGCATGCCTAAATTTTGCTATGACTAATTTATCTCATCAGCTAATTTATCTCATCAGTTAAAATCTAAATTGCTAGGGAGGGTAGTTTAGAAAACTATTACACTGGTCAACGCTGAGATCATTACTGACTTAAAAAAGGCCCTAATCTGTAGTATCTGTTGTGCTGAACATGAATATAACCTGGAAATTTTGTATTAGCTCTTATTTTGAAGATATTTCATAGAATTCATTTTATATGTTTCACTGTGTAAATTGATCCAGTAGGACTGCAACATCCTAAATCAGCCTAGAATGATGTAACATTGCATCGCATTGCATAATTCCATCATGCACACATCATCCAGAGTTGATTGCATCGTTTTCTGACGCAATGCAATACTACTGGCAGGCGGCTGCTCAAGTAAGCTGACATTAGCAGTGCACTATAGAAAGCCCTGTCAGAAAGGTGGAGCATTGAAAATATTTCAGATTTTGTGTGAAACAGTTTAAGCTACTGTTCCATAGAACTGTTATCATTTTATCCATTTAGACACAATACAGAACAGTAATGCTCCGAAAGTGCATTAATAGTGTGGACAATTTCTGCTCTATTTGTGGGGAAGTGACATTTGCCAACCAGAAGAAAAGTATCACTTTTCAAGTAAAGAGGGTTTATCATCTTTACTTCGGATGTAAGGTTGGTGGCCAAGACAAGCCTTGGGCCCCACATATATGCTGTGCTCCATGTACAACACAGCTTTCACAGTGGTTTAGTGGCAAAAGACCATCAATGCCATTTGCAGTCCCCATGGAGTGGAGAGAGCCAAGCAACCACATAAAAGACTATTACTTCTGCTTGGTTCCTCCTCTTTCCGGCGGAATCACGAAGCAAAAGAAGTTGAGAATAGTCTACCCAAACATTCTGTTTGCATTGAGACCAGTTCCACATGGTGAGGGACTTCCTATTCCAGAACCTCCAGCAGAACAGTCTCTTGATTCACCTGATGAGGACAAGTGTGAGCCGATCTGTTCTGTTCCATCAGCATGCAGTGATCCAGATTTTCACTATGGTGCATCATCAACCCCACACAGACCAACACAGGAAGAACTGAATGACCTGGTTCATGATTTGGACTTAGGCAAGAACAAGGCAGAATTGCTAGGATCAAGACTCCAATAATGGAATCTTCTAGAAGAAGATGTCACAATTACTTTCTAGTGAAAGCACCACCAGCAGTTGGAGCCTTTCTTCAGAAAGGAAAGTACTCTGTTCCGACATTGAGGGCCTCATGAATGCCTTAGAAATCACTCATGACCCACAAGAATGGAGACTATTTCTAGACTCTTCGAAACTGAGTCTTAAGGCTGTGCTTTTGCACAATGGAAACCATCTTCCCTCTATTCCAGTAGCACATGCTGTCCACATGAAAGAGACATACAATAAGTTAAAGCAGCTACTGAATTCCACTGAGTATATAAAAAGTACTAACTGGCACGTCTGTGGTGGTTTGAAGCTAGTTGCCCTTTTAATGGGACTGCAGCAGGGATATACAAAATACAAGTGTTTCTTATGTGCGTGGTAGAGCCAAGCAAGTGAATTGCACTACTTGGGGAAGGAATGGACTCACAGACAAAATGTAGCAGTTGGAGAGAAGAATATCCAGCACCCAGCTCTGGTCGAGGCTCACAAAATCCTGCTACCACCCCTTCACCTCAAACTAGGTTTGATGAAGAATTTCATGAAAGCCATGGACAGGACCTCACCAGCTTTCCAATACCTGCATGAAAAATTTTCTCAACTCAGCGAAGCAAAGATTAAAGAGGGAGTTTTTGTGGATCCTCAGATTTAAGAGCTCTTCAAAGATGACCAGTTCAACAACTTGCTGCAAGGTGATGTGAAACAAGCATGGAATGCTTTTCACCTAGTATCTACAAACTTTCTTGGGAATGTTAGGGCAGAAAACTATAAGGAACTAGTAGAAGACATGCTGATGCAGTATCAGAAACTTGGCTGCAATATGTCTCTTAAGATCCACTTCCTTCATTCCCATCTGGATTTCTTCCCTGAAAACTGTGATATGGTTAGTGATGAACATGGCAAATGTTTTCATCAAGATATTGCATCAATGGAACAAAGATACCACGGGAAATGGTCCACTACAATGCTGGCTGACTACTGCTGGACACTCCCTAGAGATGCTCCTGAACATTGCTATGCGAGAGGCAAGTGAAGAAATCTAAGAAGTAGTCTATGATTTGATTTTTTACAGGTATTAACTGTAGGCCTATTACTATTGGCATGCATTTCATGATGTAAACATCAATTTATTGCAGATTACAAAAAAACTAGAGCCAAAATTAGAATTTGACTACATATTGTGTTGTGCACATACAAATTGATAGGAAATGACTAATTTTATTTCAGAAACATGACTTTTGTAAAAATTTGTTGACCAGTGTTATCAGTGATTACTTATTAATAAAATGATTTTATGAGGTTGATATACAAATAGGCCAGTGAAGTGATTGAATATATACAGGATAGAGAAAGGGGAAGTCCAAAACATGAGTTCTGCACACAATAATCTCAGGTAACATAGTCTAAGGGGACACAGGGACACAGGGACAGTCAGTAAACAGGCCAGTGTAGTGGGCACCAGTGAACTGAAGTGTCAAGAAATCACAAGAGGGTAGAGCAAGGGAAAATCAAAGGGCTTCATAAAAAAGTAATGTTGATTTTTTTAAAAAGTGTTGATGAGTATGTAAAGACTCTGAAATCTTCATGCATTGCTGGTGGGAATGTAAAATGGTGCAGCCATTTTACAACAGGTCTGGCAGATCCTCAGAAGGACCCAACGATTCTACTCTTCACTATATACCCACAAAAGTTGAAAACATATGTCCACACAAAAGTTTCTACATGAATCTTCATACCTGCACTACTCATAATAGCAAGAGAAAATGAAAACAAGGCAATATTCATCAACTAGAGAATGGATAAGTAAAATTTGCATATCCATACAAGGACTTTCATCTAACAATAAAAAGTAATGACGTACTAATACATATTGCAACATGGAGTAACTTGAAAACATGCTGCTAAGTAAAAGAGGCCAATTACAACCACAAATTGTATGAGTCTATTTACATAAATTTCCAGGTTAGTCAGATCTAAGGATACAGAAAGTAGATTAATCGTTACCTAGGGCTGGGGAGTAACTGCTAATGGACATGAGGTTTGTTTGAGGGATGGAAATGCTCTAAATCAGATTATGGTGATGGTTGTACAAGCCTGTGACTTTACCAAAAACACTGAATTACATCTTTAAATGAATAAATTAAATAGTACATATAATAAATCTCAACAAAGCAGTTAAAAAATTGATTGTATCTAAGAGATGGTCCAGCTTCCTCATTCAGTCCTACTACCCCTATTTCTAGTTAATGTCTAACTTGTTCTGAAAAGCTTACAACGGATAACATAAAAATTAAAAGAATAAAGAATGTGAAGTCCAAATCCAAGTAGAACTGAATTTGAATCTGTACACTGTCAGTTCATGGACACCTGAAGTAAGCAGTTTGCTTAAAAATGATTGCAGTGCTAGAGAGACCATGAAGAATAAGGAATTTTTTTTACACTATTGATGGAAACATAAACTGGTCCAGTCCCTGTGGAAAGCAGTGTGGAGGTTCCGCAAAAGATTAAAAATAAATTTACTATGCGACCCAGCAATTCCACTCCTAGGTATCTACCCAAAGAACACAAACACAGTAATTTGAAGGGAAACTTTCATTACAATGTTCATTGCAACACTACTTATAATAGCCAAACTACGGAAACAACCTAAATGCCCAAAAACAGATGAGTGGATCAAGATGTGGTTTACTACTCAGTGATCAAAAAGGATAAACTAATGTCATCTACAGCAATATGGTTGGAGCTGGAGGGGATTATGCTGTGTGAAATAAGTCAGAAGAGAAAGACAAATACCAGATGGTGTCAATTTTGTGTGGAATATAGAGAGTCAGATAAAGCTGAACCCAAAAACTAGCCCTTGAAAGCAGACTATAGAACCGAGACATTCAGGAGAGGGAAGAGGGGAGGATGAGCACAAAGTGGGGAGGGGAGCGTGGTGTAGTGCAGTTGTGAACTACGATTGCTTTGGTGGTGGGAGTACTATGGTAACAGCGTGGGTCCCCTGTCATTCCAAAGTACAAACAATAGTGTAAATCAACATTAACTCAATATGAATTTTTTCAAATGACGGTATGTTCTTGCCCTTACCAAGCCTCAAGTACTAACCGCCTCCCACCCCAATCTATTTATCACCATATCTTGCTCTGAGCAAACATCTATGTCTTAGAAATCAGTTCCAGATTTTAGGTGTTCAGAAATAACATCCTCGGGTCCAGTGGCTTTTAAAAAATCACTCATTAAAAGGCAGATTAAATTTGTTCCTCATTCCAGTCATCCAGCACATCTGAATCACAAGAGAATGGTCACCCACCCTCTTAATTTGAATGCCAAGGAAGAAAAATAAACGAGCTTGCTAAAATCAGGAAATTTACATCGCAGTTAGAACACACAGAAAGATACATAGAAATTCAAAGTGTCTCATAAACAACTTCTTTTGCCAAAAATTTACTTTTAATGGAATCTGGATTTAGCCTTAATCAATTTGGTGGCTCAGCTGCCTCCTGTAAGGAACTGTTGAAAAACAAATAACTACTGGCTGCTGAGGAAGTTAACCTTTGGGAATAGTCTAAAGATGAGCTCTCCACCTTTCATAGCCCCTAGAATTATCTGTAGTCATGTATAGGAAACTTTCATAACAGATATTTCATTAAGACAAAGTGTGGATGTTCACCCCAATCCTTGCTGAAACTTCTACATGAAATGACTTTTCAGTTAATAGATTCCTCAGACTGCATATAAAGTAAAGTTTACCCCATCTTCAAAAAGAATTATCGGTTATCCATCAAAGATTATAATAGACTCATTAACTTTTTGGGTTTATTCTCAGAAGTCCATATTGCCTTTCTTATCAGCAACACCTCAAACAAGCACCTTGCATGAGGAGCAAAAATGGTATTAGGTTTATCTCCAAGTATAATTCTACACTGCTACTTGCATATGATAAATCTTCTCCAGGAGTCAGTTATGAGCAATGTAAGACTTCATAACACATTTATTAGTCTATCATCAGCCTTTGATTTTGTGGATAGGGACTGTCTTTGCACTAAACTTGATGATCTTGGCAAAAATCCCAGGTGATTAACATTGCCTAAAACCTATATCATAAGACCATTGCCAGAATCTGAATGGTTAGAAATGATCATAGGCCAGAAAAAAATTCTCTTTTCAAATAGAATAAAACAGAGCTTTCTAAGTCCTACTCATCTTAACATGTACACATGAGGCAAATTGATTCGCATTTCAGATGTTTGGGATGTCTGCTCGCCCATCATATTTAACAGGAAGAATGAGAACACTGGGGTGAGGCTTTTTGATACAAAGAACCTTAATACCCTGCTCAATCTGTTGACTAATCTCTGTCAAAAAGGACAATTCAAATTCAACCACACCAACAAAAAATGATTGATTTGCACCAGAATCTGTCAATGTTCAAATGGACAAAACTACAGAGCTCCAGCCAACTCATAGCATGCTATAATCTGAAGGTACAAATTTCAGCTAATTCATCTGGGTGGGCTCATCTGGGGATGGTGTGCTTCCAGAGAACCCCAGCAGGGACTCCTGCAGATCACTTCATGCCCAGGAAGCCAACTAGAACTCTGGTTTTCTGATTTTTCTTTCTTCCTGATTCTGTAATGTGGAAATACAGGGTCTCAAGTGAGAACTTCTTCAGGCATTCGCGTATATTCCTATCTTCATTTTGAGGAATATGTTTTCTTGTCTATGGGCTCCTCTGTGGCTAACCACCAAGTACATTTGAGATAACCCTTGCTTCGGGGCAAAAACACAGGCTTTTACTTCATTACTAAATAGAAAGAATCCTTCTTTGCCAACTAGGATCTAAAACACAGACCATTTGCTTCCCCAGATAATGCAAGAGACCGATTCCTGAAAGCTCCTGACCGCAAGATCAGAAAAGAAGGGACTTTCTGTTTGTTGGGTTGTTGGCTTTGTTTGTTGATTTATGAATATTGGATAGCTCATAGAATCACTAAGGGATATGAACCAGGTTTGAGGTTCAGTTTCCAAGGTCAATGCCCGAAGCCATACCACAGATCAGTTGATGAGAACACCATTCACATTGATCTTGAACTCCAGACACTTTGGCCACTCTGCTTTTTAAAACCAGGAATTACATTTTGCCTCCTCTGTTGCTGCCTCCTGTGTTCAGGAAGGTCCATTTATCCTGCATTCTTAAAATCTAAGTCTAACATGGCTATCACCAATTGACAGAGCCTAACTCACAGGCCTGAGCTTCACTTCAAGACACACCAAGAAAACACGTATAGAACATTGATATTTTTAGGGACAAGGGATTAAGTCTCAGCACTATGAAGCTATCCACAACTACTGCAGCACCAGTTCAACCCTAGCCACAAAGCTTCCCACAGGGTGCAGCAGACCTCTCCTATCTTGCCTGCTGCTCCCCTCAGCAGTGTATTTCAGTGGATCCACCTGTTCTGCTCCCCACTCTGTCTCTGGTGAATCCTCTCACCACCCCAACACCTCTGCCTAACCCCAGCTCTTGTATGCATAAATAAATAAATCTTTAAAAATATATTTATTGATATTTTTAGAATCTATTTGCAAGACGGTTTTTGCCTCAAACCAAGACTCAAAAAAATGAGATGTTCCCTAAACAAGGAAAGGTTTCTGCCTGTATATCATGAGAGACAAATCTCCACTGCAACCACCATTCAGTGCCATACTTCAAAAAATGTCATCATAATAACTAGAATTTAAGAATGAGAATTTATGCAAAGAACAAGCTAGCTGTTCTTTTAGCTCAACAGTGCCCATGGTGGTTCCAAAACCCAACTATTCAACAGGAAGATGAGGGGGCCTTTGTTTAGGTGCCACATGTAGAGATTCTGACTCAGTAGGTCAGAATCAGGGCCTTGGAATCCATATTTTTAGCAAATTTCCGCAGCTAATTCAAATACAATTAGCATTCAGTCAGTCAACTACCTGTTGAAGCTCTGTTCTTCAGCTCCCCAGCCCACAGAAAGCAAAATCTGGGAGCTAATTTTTCTCCTAAAGCTAAAGTGACCACATAAAGGATCCATTATCATGTTCTATAAACTGAATACAAAGAAACCAAATTTAAGGAAAATGAATAACAATGACTAAATTAAGTTTGAGTTATCTGTATAATGAACTCTTCTCAGATTTTTCAATATTCATTGCAATCAACTTTTAATGGAATGGGAATACTTACTGTACAAACCAAGAGGAAAAAGCATTATACTCAACATATTATATGTGTGAGTATAACATGTTCTTAAACATGTAAAATAAATGTACATATAAGATTGAATATATATATTCCAATGTCTTTCCTTCTTCATCCACTAATAGAAGAGATGCTAAATTTGTCAACATAACGATGAGTTGGGGGAAAGAGGGAAAGAAAGAGAAAAGATTCCAGTTATGAAAGAGAGGAGTGACTTTGAGAAGTGGCTGTGACTTATCAGACTGATCTAATCAGGATTCTTCAGGGAATTCTGGAACATAGGTCCTCTCCTAATATCCAAATAGACATGGAACAGAAAGCATGTAGGCTTGGAATACAGTTTCTCACTGTTTTTCTCACAGTTACTGACTTTTCAGGCTAAATAATTATATAACCCTGGCCACTACTTACCAGAGTCCAGTAGCATCCTATCCCTCCTTCCCAGCTGTAACAACAACAAAAAATTTCTTTAGACATTGTCATGCATCCCCTGGGAATGGAATGGCGGTAGGGGCAAGGCAGAGGGCAAAAATAGCCTGGAATCACTGCCCGGGAAGTAGGTGAATGCCAACTGGGCAACCTGAGCAGCAAACCCTGACAACAGAGCAGAGTCTGAGTGACCAGACCTGAGAAATGGATGCGAGAATAACAGTGTGAATAATGTGTGCCCGGAAAAATCTTCCCTCAGGCCAGACTTAACCCAAGCCTCTACTTGAGCTTATTAAATCTCCCACTTTTGTCTTTTGGTTAAGCAAGCTTAGGTTGAATTTTTTGTTGTTTGCCTCAAAAAATCACCCGCTCAAATGCCCTTAAAGTATTTCAACAGAATCAAGTATAGTGGAGAAATTGGATAAAATACTCAGAATTCCTAAAAATGTCTTCAGCTAGTTCATCTGCCTAGACTTCCAGGTGGTAAAATGGGCACCTGAGAGAAACTGAAATCCTAAGCTGGCACCATTTGCAAGAATGGAATCCAAGTTCACAGCCACTCACAGGATGCAGGCACCACATACTAAGAATTCAATATATATACCAGTCTGAAACTTGTGAAATTTGAAGGGCAAACATAGACTCCTCTAACTGGGACACTTTTGAAACTCAGTATCATGGATCACACAAAGAAAATTCATTGCCATTCAAGATAGGATCTCAGAAAAAAATAATAAGTTGAGATCCTATGTTGATAGATGTGGGATTCCAAAATAAGTTGTGAGTCAGCCTTCCATGTAGAAATCTCAAAGGAGGTGGTCAAGACCCAGTCACAGGACTCTTAAATCCCTTACAACATCAAGGATGGTAATTGAGTATTGGCAGATTTATTTAAAGAAACTTATTGTTATCCTGAGCCCCAAACCACACACAGGGGAAAGTGAGAGAGGAAGGTAAGGACAGATGGCCTGGACTAGTGTCTTAATCCTACCTGGGAAATTGAATGTAAAAGAGCACAGGTAGGCTGTGGATAGAGAAGTAGGAGGAAAGATGTTCTGGTATCAGCCTACTCTGCAGAATGTATTGGGGCAAAAGAGGAGTTTTTGTTTCTCATAAACTGGATATGGGTCATATGGGAGAAGGAACTGACATAAATTCCACTGAAGAGTATGAACAGCCCTCAGCGGAGAGAAACAAAGCAATCATCAAACCTTAGGAGCTGCAAAGAGAGCATGGGACAGCCTACGTATCACCCAGATGAAGAGGACTTTAGAAGGGAATGGAAGTCCATCCCAAGAAAAATGAGTCAACTTTAACATTTGTCAGGCCCACACAACACAGAACCATCCCATGATATTATCAATTAGTTAGGAATGTTTCCCTCCCCTCATCTTTTTCTCCAGTCCAAGGGAATCAGACACCATTCTCACTGAACCAGCAGAAAAGAAATGGGGAAAGAAAAAACCCAAATATAACCCCCCTTTCCAGGATAACCGCTACAAGAGAGAGACAAAGTCTTGACCTGATTTTACCTGGGTGTGGAGATAAATACATTTGAGATTGTTCTTTCAATGAACTTTTATTTTCTTAAAGTGTAAAAATGGCCTGAGGTCTGCACAAATTTATATCCATGAGTAATGGTTATATCTAAAGGCAGTGGGTATAAGGATAGTCCAACAGAAAATTTAAAAGGGTAACAGAAATAAAAGCAAAATTGCTTTCTGATTACAAGCTTGTCTAAAATACCAGTTATCTTTATAATTCATGGGAAGAAATTAGTCATCATCAGAGAGAAAAGCAACACATTATAGATTGTACACCATTAAGAAATTTAGACAGGGTATCAATCTTTTTAAAAATCCTTAAAAGATGATTCAGTTTTTAAATATAAAGGAATAGAATTCATTAGGCAAGAGTAGACACTATTAAAAAATAGGAGCACTTGAAAAACCAGATAAAATAGTTCATGAAATAAAAATAATTAGAGGATGGGTTGGACAGCAGACTAGATACTGGGGGAAAGAAGTTTAGTGAATTGGATGTTACATTTCAGGAAATTATCCAGAACTTCTTTGAGCTTTTTAAAGATGCTGTGGTCCCATCACCCATGTGTTTTCACAAGATCTGCTCTTCCACATGCTTCCCCTACACCAATTCATATCTGCCACATTCTGCTACTGGGGATGTGGGGTGCTATTTCCTCCTGAAGCAGTGACTGTATATCCTCACTTGGGTTGTTCTGTGATCTGACTGTAACCCTTGGTCAGGAAGCAATGAACAGCAAGACCTTAAAGAAGACAGTCATCATCTTGTGAGATTTGCAGGTTAGCAGGCACAAGAAAGCTGCCTTCTTCTAGAAAAGAAGAAATTCTGCTTCTGCAGGAGAAACAGGAGAATAACAGGAGAATCTGGGGGTGGACCATACTATTCAAATGTTCTAATGTCATGATGCAGAGTTCCTCTCTTCTCCTTTCAGGACCCTCTGCCTTTGGTATAAGAGACTTGTGCTCACAGTCTCCTTTGTAGCTTTGCCATCCTTACTATTGATTCCTGAGCCTGGATTTCACCACTGTCTGCCCTGTAGCTATGGGAGATGAATCTCTTTTAAAACTGCCTTGGGGGCTTTCCAACATTGACAGTGTGCCTGAGTTGACAGCTTGCTGAACTGAGCCTGCATTTTCTATTTTCAGGGCTTTCTATCAGTCAGACTTTGATCAGAAAAATAGAACCACTAGCAATGATCTAGAATATGGAATTTATTACAGGAATTCAGCCATATGCGGTTGTAGGAGCTGGTTATACAGTCTGTGTACAACTGTTACCTCTATATTTGTCATTAAGATGACTATAGGACAGGCAGTCTGGTCTGGGAGTCAGGGAAACTGCAGGGGGAGGTCTGGTAGGAGGTGCTTTGTACCCAAAAGATGAACCTGAAAACCCACAACAATGTTTGTGAGCCACAGCCATACCTTGGGCACTGCTGACTTTTTGCTGTGATCTGAATGTTTTCTGTCTTCCCACCCAAGTTCATATGTTAAATCTTAGTAATCAACATGATAGTATTAGGCTGTGGGACTTTAGGAAGCACTCAGGTCATGAGGGTTGCAGCACTCACTAATGGGATTAGTTTCATAAAAGAATGAATGGATTTCTTTCATAAGAAATCGTTACAGAGTTCCCTAGTCCCTCCATCATGTGAGAATACAACAAAAGTCTTCATCCTGGAAGAGGATCCTTACTAAACTAAGCTGGCACACTGTTCTTAGACTTCTGGCCTCCAGAATACAGGAAATAAATTTATGTTATTTATAAACTACCTAATCTGTGGTGTTTTATTATAGCAATTCAAATTAAGACACCTCCTGATTATAAACTAATGTGGTCTGACTGCCTTACAAATCTCATACAAGGGCACATGGCCCAAACTAAACCAGACTATATTAGAAGAGGAATTCTGGGAAATGTGACTCCTGCTTAGCCCCGGTGACATGAAACATACCCCAACATCTCATGTGGTGAAGAGCAGCCAACCAACCCTATAATGTTATTCAAGTATCACAGCTACAGCACAAGCAATTCTTCACCCTCCATAAGCCCCTCAGGCCATTGTCCTCCCAATGAGAGTTGACTAACTATCCGTCTATTTACCAAGGGCAATGGGGGTCCCCACTGACCACATCAGAGAGTGGTCCCACTTCCAGAGTCTAACCTGAAGCTCTGCTTTGTAGACCCTTTGGCTCTTCCAGGATTTTTCCTGAAAAGCAGAGGCTGAAAAAGGGTTCTATGTGCAGGCATCTAATATAAAAAGAGATCCTGGGCCTCCCTGGTGGCGCAGCAGTTGAGCGCTGCGCTGTGGAGCTGTCAGCAGCGTGCAATGTGAGTTCGACACCCAACCGGGGAGAATCCCACATGGTGCGGCAGACCTCTCCTGCCTCACCCGCTGTTCCCCTCAGCAGTGTATTTCTGCCTGATCTGCCTGTTCTGCTCCCCACTCTGTCTCTGGTGAACCCTCTCGACGCCCCATGCCTCTGGCCTGTACCCCAGCTTGTATGTATGAATAAATAAATTTTTTTTAAAAAAAAAGCAGTGGGAGACTCAGGAGAAGAAAAGATAAAATGGGTACAAATCCTTAAGTTCCTCACCACTGTGGGAAATTGAGGTTTGACAACACCAGGATCTCTAAGAAGTCACATAAATTGCAACTCAGAATCACCCACAGGAGAGATAGGTAAAGGTATTATTTATAGAGAGAGAGGATTTATCTACCTTCTCCCTTTCCACATTGAACTCCCCTCAGGGAAGTTATACCCTGAGGTGTTAACTCCTCATTTTCAGAAGGCAAGGGCATGAGTGCTAGGGGGTTCTGTGGGCATCTCAATGTCATGACCCTAAAGAAGTCTTGGACAGTACCTCTGAACCAGGACTATTGGAGTTCACCTGCACGGATCAGGTGACTACAGCAATGGCCAAAGTGAAAGCTAAGAAATGAAATGGGCACAAGAGCTATCTAAGGCAAGTAGTAAAAAAGAAAGAAAGAAAAGGAAGGGGGTACAGGGAAGGATACAAAAATATAACCTGATGAGGTAAAATTCAGAGGTACTACAAGCAAACAGTAATTTCAACAGGCAAATAGCATGGACCCTCAGGTCATCCCAGCCACATGTTAATGACACATGGTCTCCATATAGCCCTCAAAAGGTCTCCCCAGGATAGCCATCCCCCTTGCTCTGCTAAATTATACTAAACACATCTGCAACCAAACTCCAGATGGAAGTTACTCAAGTAAATGAAGGGTCATAATGAGAAGGGCAAATACTAAATGTCTAAATGTCCCAGTTATATCTTTCCATTGACTAAGGACTAAGAGTGAAATAAAGAGACTATTCCCATGATGAAACAGGGGCAGGGGTTTTGTTCTATAAAATGGCTCAGAAGAATGATGCTTCAGATGCCTGGCAAGTGAATCATGCCAAGAGCACTTTGTCACAGCTTGAACTCTCCCTTGACATGTTCCCATTTTTTATTTTGTCTCTAAAGAAGAGCTGAGGGGGAGAGGTGTGTAAGATTAAGGATGGGTTACTTGAAAATGTTAACCAATCACAGCACATCCATAGAGATTCCCTATGTTCCTTCAGCCACCTTAGAAATGTTTCTGGCAATGACAAGAGCTCCTCCAAGATGTGTAATCCTTATCAAAGCAGCAAAGGGGCTATCGAAGCAGAAAAGATCACATGGCTGTTAAGATAAAGGTTTGGCAGTTGCAGGGTGGGTTTATCAAGGTTTAGCAGTAAGCGAGTTTTGTTGCTTCGACTGCATTTAAAAAGTTCATTGATTTGTAGCTAATACCAAGTTGTCATAGTTTCATGAGTAACAGCTTGTGGTTTGCAGAACCAAAGCCTTTTCCTGAATCAATAATAGTAGATTCAATGAGGTGGCCTGGATATCTGCAGAGAGAAGAGAAGCTAAGAAAGATGCCCAGGCAGAAAGAAGGCATAAATTTGGTCAGACCATAAGTGGCCTATAAAAGAGGAAAAATGACACTCTCCCTCCCAAGCAGCAGAAATTGAAACTATTAAAAATTTAAGATGACTTGTAAAGAGACCATTGTTTTGAAAAACCATTATAAATTAAATGTGTGCATACGCATGTAGTAAATTGACTCTAAGGGATTAAAAAAAAAAAAGCCAAGTTGAAGACTTTTTTCAAAGCTCATCAGTTGGTTTACTCTTCATCAGGCCAGTTTTTCCACATCCTAAGTTTGGCACACCTGAGTATTTTTTCTAGACCCAGTTTCTTGGGAAACATTGACCTGTAATTCCCTTTTCTTTCCTAGGGGAAAATAAGTACTCACAGGCAGGCACATAAGCCCACACTCACGTTATAATCATCCTGACCTTACTGAGATATGTTTCTAATCATATCTGGATTGGATTGGATTGGATTGGATTGGATCGGATTGGACTGGATTCAATTCTATTCGATTCGATTCGATTCGATTCGATTCGATTTGATTCAGTTGGTTTGGATTGGATTGGATTGGATTGGCTTGGACTGGATTTGCATAGCATTTTCTCAGCCTACTCCTTTTGAGCTTTGTAATACCTAGGTCGGACTGAGAGAACTGTTATTTTTATCCCCATCTGAATAAGGGAAAAAATGGAGTTTCAGAGTCCGAACATCCTGCCCAATTATCTTGGTGGTGCCCAAGAAGACATCAGTCTTCACCAAAACACTCTTTCCCAAGAAGCTCAAACTAAGCCTCATAATCCTCCCTCCAGCAGACTGCCAGTCAACCACTATCAATTACTAGAAGATGAATTTGAAGATACAACCTATTTGCCGTCCTGGTTCCAAGTGATCTGCCAAAGATCATGGGACTACTTGACGGACTAAAGTCAAATCATCCGTCTCTTCTTTTAGCACTTTCTTTAAGGCATAGGAAGCTTTTACCTCTGTAAGGTGAGCTTGCCTTTGCCACAGCTGAAAGTTATGGCTCCCTGGGGACTTTTATGTCTCTATACACAACTGCCAAATTGCATTTGTGCTCACTGTTTAGGAAGCCAAAGACATAACAGAGAATTCCTAGAAATCTTGAAATTACATTTATGGTTCACATTATCTTTCTGTTAGATGCTTTGCTCTAGATGATAGGTAGTTGTAAGAACCTTTAAAGAACAATATTCTTTAATTTAAATATTTATAGAGCCCAAATAAGTAATATAATTTCAGAGACTGATCAATGCCTAAAGAAAGATGAAGCAGGGATAGGGAATAAAAAGTGACAGTGGGTAGGGATGGGGTGAGCAACTCTACGTAAGATGATCTGGTGAGGTCTCTTTGATGAGGTGATATGGGAGCAGAAACTTGAATGAAGTAAGGGGCATGTGATCTGAAGATCTGAAGATCATGGAACAGTCAAAGAAAAGGCCTTCAAGAAGGGACAAGTATAAAGGGCTGTGAACTAGCAGAGGTGATATGTGAGATATCAGAGAGGCAGGCTGGAGTCAGCTTAGCTAAGGCCTCACAGCCACAGAAGTTTCCATGTTATTCTAGACATGATGGGAAGCCTCTGTAGAAATCAAAGCAGGTATGTAATGAAGCTGATTACATTTTTTATATGACTGAATGCTCATTGTTTAAGATTGTTCTGATAGCAATAAAAACAATGCACTAAGGAAATGAGGGAGAGAACAATGGTAAGGAAAGAAGCTGGAGTCACTTGCTGCAATATTCCATTGAAGTTATACAATCAAAAGTTAGAAAGACAGATCTGGTGATCAGTAGAGAGTCTCAGGCCAAAATAACAACAGGAATGGCACTGCTTAGCCATGCTGGGAACAGCATCTGGGAAGCATTGCAGCAGGAGGGACATGGGGGTGGATCTGGAAGGACAGCAGCTGGGACCGTCAGTCAATTATGATTGACACAGCAAGCATATAAGCAGCTGATTTTTGTGGCCACCGTAGCAGCCAAAAATGTGTCCCCGTTCTCTCTGGCCTTCTCAGGGATTTAGCACCTACATCTTCAACCAAGCAAGGTGTGATCAAACATGCTTAGGAAGTTATAGCTCTCAAAAATCTTTACCCGATCTTAAATCCTCCTCCAAATAATGTTTTTTTTTAAAGATTTATTTATTTATTCATACAAGTTGGGGTACAGGCCAGAGGTGCAGAGCGATAAGAGGACTCACCAGAGACAGAGTGGGGAGCAGAACAGGCACATCGACTGAAATACACTGCTGAGGGGAGCAGCAGGCAAGGCAGGAGAAGTCCGCTGCACTGTGTGGGAATCTCCCCGGCTGGGCATCAAACTCGCACCACAGCTGCTGACAGCTCCACAGCACTGCGCTTAACCCTTTGTGCCACCAGGGAGGTCCCAAATAATGTTTTCTTATTTCCATACACACCCCAGTTTCTACAAAAAGTTGTCACCCAAGGGTACCTCTACTTTCTCATCCTCATTTACTCTTCAGTGCATTCTACTCTCTTTTCTGCTCATCTCACAGCACTGAGGCTTCTCCTGTTAAGATTACTAGTGACTTTCATCCAAAGAATATAAAATCATCAATGCCAAAAAAACCCTATATAATCAACACTGTTTATTGCAGCACTATTTACAGTAGCTAGGAATGAAAGTAGTCTAATGTCCATCAATAGATGCTTGAATCAAGAAGATGTGGTCTATCCACACCATGCAATACTATTCAAGAGTAAAGAAAGAGGAAATGCAGTCATTTACTACAAAGTAGAGGGAGTTTGAGGAAATTATGTGTAGTAAAGCAAGTCAGAATGACAGAAACAAATAATGGACATTTACATAGCTGATGACTGAACAAAACAAAATACTTTAAAGACTGTTAGACATTAATAAATACCTTGAAGGCTGAGGTTATGAGGAAGGAGGGAGAAAGGGACAATGGGGATATAAGGAGTAGTGGTGTTGGGAAATAATTACTAGTGATTGCCTCTTGCTAAATCTAATAGAGACTTTACAGTTCTCTTATCTAGTCTCTTGACAGTATTTGATGATGTTGATCATTCACTCATTTTTAAAACACTTTCTCTTCACTGCTTTCTGTGTTATCACATTTGAGGCATTTTCTTTGTACCTCTCTTATTAGTTCTTGCTAGCTCCAGACACCTTCTAAACCTTCTCACTCTCCTTTTCTTCAGCATGGGAGAGCCCATTGCCTTTCTGTATGATGGGAAGCTGCTTTTACAGGTGTCTTTCATCCTATCTCCTCTGGAACTGAGAATAAAAACTCCGTGTTCTGTCCTCCAAGTTTTACCTCCATGGAAATGGCAAATCCTTTCTACTGCCTGCAAAATATATTCCCTGCAAATGGAAAGGGTTTGTTTTTCTGTGCTTTTTTGTTTTAAAGTTATCTCTGTGAAAACAAGGCTAATCTTCAACACATCAGCTGCCCTCCCCTTAAGTAATGGAATGTCTCAATCTTCAATGAGTGCTGGGGCAAACCAAATTGTTGAGAACAAAATGTCTTAGCACCAAACTGTCCATCAAGCATGCCCATCTGTATGTTTCAGGGGCATAACAAAACATTACGTACTTCAAACTTGTGATCCTCCACATAGCCAAAGTTGCAATCTTCCTCAACCCAGAATGGTTCCCCTATCTATCCAGTCCATTACTCAAGACATGATTCTGGGAAACATCTCTACCAGCTCCTCCCTCTTAGCTAGCAGAACAACTAGCTCTTGCTCATTCTACTGTCTCCACCCATTTTTTTTTTTATCATCTGTGTCCACTTCTCTCCATTTCCACTCTACCACCCAACTCTTAACCATCATTATCTCTTCTCTGGATTATTGTACAACCTCCCAACTGCTCTCCCAGGTTCCACTCTTGCTTCTTTCCAAACACTTCCCCGTGTAACAGCCTGAGTGATCTGACAAAGCCCATCAGGTCATGGGAACATCCTGCTCTATATCCTTTCAATGGTTTCCTGTTTTAGTTGCAATAAAATACAAATAGCTTATGTGGCCCACAAGGCACCATGAGTACTGTCTGCTGCCTCCCTTTCTAGACTCACAGCAAGATACATTGCTTCCCAGTTTCCAACACTGCCTTTCCATGGCCTCCAAATGCTCCAACCACTTTCCTATCTCTGATCCTTTATCTCTGTAACACCCATTCCTTTGCCTTCTATTTAACTTTCTAGTTCAAATTCCTTAAAGGGGCTTTTGCCAAAGTTTCCAAGTTATTCTTATGGCACTTATTTCTTTTCCTTTGTAGCAATGATTGGTAAGTATGATTATAAAGTCATTTATGAGGTTTATCTGTCAAATGCTTGCATTCTCATTTAAGGGCATGGGCCATGTCTATTTTGCTCATCAGCACAATCCCTAATACATAATAGGAACTCACTGTGTTGAATGAATGAATCATGTAGCTAAAATAAAATCAAGGAAAAGGTGAAACGTAAAGATAGGGCAAAGGAAGAAAAACCAGCAAAAGAAATAAAGTTCAGGGAAAAAGGAATTAGAAAGACAAAGAATATGTGATTTAAGGGAGCTACAATTTGGAAGAGAAGGTACAGAGTTTTTACCACACACTCCAGACAGACAATGCCAGGTGTTGGCTAGGATCAACTGGCGGCAGCATACACTGCTGATGTAAGTATAAAATGGCATGTGCACTGTCGGCAATATCAGATAAAACCAACATACGCATACCTATTTCACATGCAACTCTTCTCCTCGCTTTATACCCAAAGGAAGCATGTGCATAGGTGCAACCACAAAAACATGCGCAAAAAAAAGTTTATCATGGGCCTCCCTGGTGGCGCTACAGGTTAAGCACAGCACTATGAAGCTATCCAGAGCCACTGCAGCATGAGTTAGATCCCTGGCCGGGGAGATTCCCACACGGCGCAGCAGATCTCTCCTGCCTCGCCTGCTGCTCCCCTCAGCAGTGTACTTTAGTCAATCTGCCTGTTCTGTTCCCCACTCTGTCCCTGGTGAATCTTCTCACTACTCAAACCTCTGGCCTACACCCCAGCTTGTATGCATAAATAAATAGATATTTTTTTTAAAAGTTTATCACAGCACTATTTATTCTAGTTAAAAAACAGAAACAGGGCCTCCCTGGTGGTGCAAGTGATTAAGTCTCAGCACTATGAAGCTATCTGCAGCCGCTGCACCATGAGTTCAATTCTGGGCCAAGGCGCTTCCCACGCGGCCCAGCAGAGACTTCTCCTGTCTTGCCCACTGCTCCCCTCAGCAGTGTATTTCAGTCCATCTGCCTGTTCTGCTCCCTATTCTGTCTCTGGTGAATCCTCTCACCACCCCCTACCCACACACACACACACCTCTGGCCTACACCCCAGCTCTTGTATGCATAACTAAATAAATCTTGAAAAAAAAAACCAAACAGAAACAACCCAAATGTACATTAATAGTAAAATGAACAAATTGTGCTACAGTCATATAATGGGACACTGTATAGTGATGGAAATGAATGAATTATAATACATAGAACAACTTGGATGCATCTCACAAAGTTACTATGCAAAAGAAGTCTGACATCAGAGCTCTATTATAAACTCTATTATCCCATTTGCTTAACGTTCAAAATCAGACAAAGCTAATCTACAGTGTTAGGATGCAGAATAGTAGTTACCTTTGGGGAGTACATGTAGTAACTGAGATGGGGCACAAGTGAGGTTCAGGGGAGCTGATAAATTGTGTTTCTCGATCTAGGATGTAATTACGAGGTGAGTTTAGTTTATGAATATTCATTGAGCTATGTACTTGTGATTTGTGAACTCTGTGTTTGTTATACTTCAATAAAAGTTTACTTTAAAAAACAACTTTGTAGTCTTCTATTTAAATTGCTTAGCAGTGCCTAAAATAGATTATCACTGAATCTTTTCAGGAAATGGAAGTGTTGGTGTGTATGCCTTTGAGTGTGTATGTATGTGTGGGTGTTGAACATTGAATATTCTGCTGGAATGCAGTCAGGTGAAAGGAAACATCAAATTTATTATGCTCTCTTAAATAACTTGGCTTATGTGGCGTAGTGTTTCCATAAAAGATTCTCTATTCAATGAGAGTCAATCTACTTGTATTGTTAGAAGGATCTTATGTAACCCCAACCCTATACACCACATCTATCAAATTCCATTTTTATGCTCCCCTTTTATTCAGTAAGTCATTCAATCAGTGAGCATTTTCTCTGCACCAATCCCTGAGAGGGGTGGTGGATTTTCTGAGAAAACTCTATACCTCCCCTTCTTATCTCTTTTCTCAGGGTCTGAAGAATTCAGTGGGGCTACTTGCCAAGAGCCTCTAAGCCACAAGAACAGGATCTGGGGCAAAATTATGAGGTTTTCATCTAGAATAGTTGAAAATTGTATAACCAACAGGGCAAGACAAGCCAGGGGAGAGAGGCAAGTCCAGGAGGGGGAAGAGAACTGGCACAAGGAATCAGAGATAGCAAGCAAACCGACCTCAGGAAACAGACACTGTAGAGATTAGGAAATGGATGCAAAGGTGGCCCAAGAGAACAGTGGAGAATCAAGAGCTGTGGTGGGCGGATTGCATGTCGATAAGGGGGTGCTTTGTCTCTAGAACTTTTAAAATAATATGAAGCTGACAAAGTCTGGCTGCTTTTTGTTATCACCAAGCACCAACAACCCTAAAAGAATGCTAGTAAAGTGCTCCTGTCTGAGAGTGCTCACTACAGAAGTGTCTGTAACAGCAAAAATTGGAAGCAGCTGAAAATGTTCCTCACCTGAAGAGAGATGAGTGGATTATAGCATGTTCATATACGGGAACGCCACACAGCTGGGGAGGCAGATGGACCAGCCCTCTGTATGTCAGCCTGAACTGCTCCAAATCACAATGTCGCTGTTTACAGAAGTCTGAATAGTTTAATGCCATTCAGATAAGACTTGAACATATAAACACACAACACAAACATACATGACACAAAGGCTGTGTGTGGCTCCATGTTGTGAAAGAACAAGAGGGCCTGGCATGACCCACAGAGACGGTGGTGACCCCTGGAGGTGGGGAGGAAGCAAAGCAGCTAGAAAGGCACCTGGGACATGGTTATTTCTATTCTTTTTAAACCCAAAAGTGGTCACCACAAGTTCATTATTTTTACTATTTGTTCTCTTTCTACATGTCAGAAATATTTCATAATATAAATAAAATTGTGACACCCTCCCCCACACACATGCATGCACACACCAAGTACTCCTGTCTTCCAGGGAGACTGTGCCTGCCTGACTCCTCATCGACCAGTGCAGGTAAATGATCAGGGAAAGGCTAACATGTGACGCTGTTGAGAGCCTATTCCTATTGATGGCATGAGATCGGCATGGGGACAGGTGAAAAAAAATCTGGCTTTTCTGAGAAGGAGCCCCTTGAGGTAAGTGATCGAAGATAAGACATGTTCTTAACACTGATGTGGAGTAAAAAAGCTTGACATCCATGTGATAATCTGCCTGAAGACACTGTACACAGACCTTGTTACACATAGGCAGGCAGGGATGACTCAACTCTCAACAGCTCTAAATCTGGGAAACAGCATGCCCGATATAACCAGGCACCGTGACATTTTGGAATATGCCTTGGTAAGGTTCTCCATGTTAAGTAGCTTTACAAGTTGTTATTAGAATCACGTTAGCGCAGCATTACAGCAAATGTCCCACGTCCACAGATGATTCTTTCCAAGAAACCTATTGGTTTGCTTTTCTTCTATTTTCCTTCTGAATAGCAGCTGACAGACAAAGGGGAGCTGGCTCAGGCCTTTGATGCCAATGCCAATTGAACAATAGCCCTGCTTGTGGCAATCACCCTCTTTGTTCAGCCAGGAGAAAGCTGAGGCTGTTGCTCATTGGATCCCGTGTATGTGGGTGGCCAAAGCAAGGTGCATTTGGCAGCCAGATGTAGATTCTGGGTGGCATGAGCTGACTGTCCACATAGCTGATGCTTGGGACTTGGCTGGAACTCCCCTGACCAGTGCAATCAGAGACCAGATGGACTCCCCTTAGTCCTTTGAAGATGGTGTCCTTTATTTAGCTAAAGGGATGAGGCAGCCAACCATTTGACCTGGAAAGCATTCTTGGGCAACCTAGTTCTTTTCATACACATCTAAGAGAGAGGGAAAGTGTACCCTTTCTCTTAGAAGGGAAATTTAAGGGGAGCCTTTACAAGCCACTGAGGAGTGCCAAGTCAAGATTTTAAATGGACACCAGAAGTTCTATTAAGCAGTGGGAGTTTACCATTCATTTTCCTGGAGAAGTTCCACTTAGAAGGCAGATGACCCATCAGGGAATTTATTGTCATTTCAAAGGGAGTCTGTGTTGCTGCTTTTACTGCTGCTATGGCTATTACTGCCATCAGAGGCATTTGTAGCAGCTTGAGTTACTTCTCTTTCTGGACTACCCTTCTTGGAATGGCAATCTGGGCACAGTTGGTGGACTGGGACACAGGGACTTCACCATGCCCCTATCTATGCTGCTCTCAATTGGAAGTGTTGAGTTATTGTTACAGTTCCATGGGTACCCAGTTGTCACCAACATAGAAAACTCCTTCCCTACCCATACTGTGTCACAGGATTCCTCTAGAATGTAATGAGGCCTGGGCTCTGCCACCAAATAAATCCCTCTGGACTCTACCAACCACCTCGTATTTTGAGCTCTGTCCCTTTAATTCAATTTCCATTTAACTTAATAGTCTGCTTGGCTAACTCCAGAAAGTCTGCCTAAGTGGATGACACTACCAGTTTGGATGAGAATTTCATCACCAGATACAAACTCTTTGCACTGGGAGTCTCCTCTGGGATTCTCTTCTGACACTTACTGGGTGGAGACGGGGATCTGAGAGCACAAGGACATTATGCCAGTTGCCTGAGTTGTTCACTACACAATGTCTTCTAGCCAAGATGGTGAATGAGGGATGAAATATCATTATCAGGTCCTATGGACTCTTATTATCTCCATTTCCTCAACATCTAATGGGTGCAAGCGCCAGTGTCTGACATCTTTTGTTTCACCTGCTTAGATCAGTACACCTCATTTTTTTTTTTAAACTATTATCCTCTCAATCCCAACCTCATAACTCTAATGGGAACTGCCTCTCTTGGTACTGTAGGACAATCAGAGTCCTTTCCAAAGGATTTCAGTTAAGGGAAAAGAGTCTTTTCATAGAGGAGGCCAAAGTGGGAGAATGTAAGTGCAGAAGTGTTGGGAGTTGTGTTTTCCATCCTGTGGCAGAAGCTTGAGTACAGTAAAGAATAACCAAGCCAACATGTAAGGAGACAAAGGCAAAAAATGGAAAGAGTCCTCTGAAGGCCCTGGAGACCTGACTCAGGGCAATTCTAAGGTCAGATACAAAATCCTCATCAACCACATCAAAAGCCAACAAATCCTCTCTTGGCTTCATCTAATTTATACCATTTATACTGCATGCAAATAAGAGAGCTCTGATAAACACTATGCCCAGTAACAATCTTCTCAAGTATGAACCCTTAATTGTTAACTCTTCCTGATGACTTGACACTTTTATCATTATAAAATGTTTTAACAGTTTTGTTTTGAAGTCTCTTTTCTCTATATTGGTATAGCCACTCAAACTTTCTTACAGTTGCTGTAACACATCTTTTTTCATCTTTTTTTTTTAACCCATTTGTATCTTTGAGTCCAAAGTGTGTATTTTACAGACCGCATATAGATGGGTGTTATTTTTTATCCAGTGTGACACTCTCTGACTCTTAATAGATTTATATTTTTCATGTACATTTAATATTATTGATATTGCTGGATTTACACCTGCCATTTTACTTATTTTTCTCTGCATGCCTTATGTCATTATTGTTCTCTTTTTTACTCTTTTATTTTTCATTAACTTAGTATTTTCTAGGTAACATTTAAATATATGTATGATTCATTATATATTTTGTTAATGGTTGTGATATGGCTTGCCATATATAGCTTACACTGGTCAACATTGAGAGCATTACTGACTTAAAAAGGCCCTAATCTGTAGTATCTTGGTGTGCTGAACCTGAAAATTTTGTATTAGCTCTTGTTTTGAAGATATTTCATAGAATTCATTTTATATGTTTCACTGTGTAAATTGATCCAGTAGGACTGCAACAACATCCTAAATCAGACTAGAATGATGTAACATTGCATCGCATTGCATAATACCATCATGCACACATCATCCAGGGTTGATTGCATCATTTTCTGACACAATACAATACTACTGCCAGGTGGCTGCTGAAGTAAGGACGTCAGCAGTGCGCTACAGAAAGCCCTGTCAGGAAGGTTGAGCATTGAAAATATTTCAGATTTTGTGTGAAACAGTTTAAGCTACTGTTCCATAGAACTGTTATCATTTTATCCATTTAGACACAATACAGAACAGTAATGCTCCGAAAGTGCATTGATAGCGTGGACAATTTCTGCTCTATTTGTGGGGAAGTGACATTTGCCAACCAGAAGAAAAGTATCACTTCTCAAGTGAAGAGGGCTTATCATCTTTACTTCGGATGCAAGGTTGGTGGCCAAGACAAGCCTTGGGCCCCACATATATGCTGTGCTCCATGTACAACACAGCTTTCACAGTGGTTCAATGGCAAAAGACCATCAATGCCATTTGCAGTCTCCATGGAGTGGAGAGAGCCAAGCAACCACATAAAAGACTGTTACTTCTGTTTGGTTCCCCCTCTTTCCGGCGGAATCACGAAACAAAAGAAGTCAAGAATAGTCTACCCAAACATTCTGTTTGCATTGAGACCAGTTCCACATGGTGAGGGACTTCCTATTCCAGAACCTCCAGCAGAATAGTCTCTTGATTCACCTGATGAGTACAGGGGGAGCCGACCTGTTCTTCTTCTGTTCTATCAGCATGCAGTGATCCAGATTTTCACTGTGGTGCATCATCAACCCCACACAGACTAACACAGGAAGAACTAAATGACCTGGTTCATGATTTGGACTTATGCAAGGACAAGGCAGAATTGCTAGGATCAAGACTCCAATAATGGAATCTTCTAGAAGAAGATGTCATAATTACTTTCTAGTGAAAGCACCACCAGCAGTTGGAGCCTTTCTTCAGAAAGGAAAGTACTCTGTTCCGATATTGAGGGCCTCATGAATGCCTTAGAAATCACTCATGACCCACAAGAATGGAGACTGTTCCTAGACTCTTCGAAACTGAGTCTTAAGGCTGTGCTTTTCACAGTGGAAACCATCTTCTCTCTATTCTATTCCTGAACAGCTGTACAAGAGACAAGCGAAGAAATCTAAAAAGTAGTCTATGACTTGATTTTTTTACAAGTATTAACTGTAAGCCTATTACTATTGGCATGCATTTTGTGAGGTAAACATCAATTTACTGCCGATTACAAAAAACTAGAGCCAAAATTAGAATTTGGCTGTCATATTCTTGTTGAGCACATACAAATTGATAGGAAATGACTAATTTTATTTCAGTAACATGACTTTTGTAAAAATTTTTTTTAAAGATTTATTTATTTATACATACAAGCTGGGGTTACAGGCAAGAGGCATGGGGTGGCGAGAGGGCCCACCAGAGACAGAGTGGGGAGCAGAATAGGCAGATCAGAAACACACTGCTGAGGGGAGCAGTGGGCGAGGCAGGAGAGGTCTGCCGCACCATGTGGGACTCTCCCCGGCTGGGCATCGAACCCACATCTTGCACTGCCCACAGCTCCACAGCTCAGCGCCCAACCACTGCGCCACCAGGGAGGCCCCGACTTTTGTAAAAATTTGTTGACCAGTGTTATCAGAATCTACTTTAGACTTATAGTAACTGAATTCCAGTGTGATATAAAAACTTTATCCCTATATAACTATTCTTTTTCTATTTCATGCTATTCTTAATATGTATATCTATGTATGTTTCAAACCCAATGATACATTTCTATAATTATTGTTACATAATTTTATATCTATTAAAGATGAGAGAAGAAATGAAAACAAGTATTTATAGTTTGTTATTAACCTCCTTATTTGCCATTTCTGATTCTTTTCATTTTTTCTTATGCATTTGAGATACCATCTGGTGTTGTTTCTTACTCTCATACAGCTTTGCTCCCCCTTTCCTCCTTTGTGCTATTATTGTCAAATATATTACATTTTAATATATTATCAGCCCAAGAATACAATTAAATACATATTGTTTTATAAAATTGCTTTTTAAATCAATTAAGAGGAGAAAAATATGTACTTATGCTGTCTTTTATAATTACATACTTGCTTTTATTGGTGTCCTTTTTTTTATATGGATTTGAATTACCGTCTGGGGTCACTTGTTCTCAGTCTACAACTTTCTTTAGTATTTTTATTTAATATTTAGTATTTCTACACTAAACTCTCTAGGTTTTTATCTATGAGTGTCTTTATTTCACCTTAATTTTTGAAAGATAGTTTTGCTGGTGGTCAGATTCTTGGTTGACAGATTCTTTTTTTAGCACTTTGAATATGCATCTCATCCTCTAGACACCATGGTGAGATGTCAACTGTTAATCTTATCATGGCTCACTTGAACATGAGTAGTTTTTTGTGAGATTGATTTCAATATTTTCTCTTTGTATCTTTACCCATAGCTAGGGTAGAGTTTCTACCCTGTGTGTAGAGAACAGGTAGAGAAAGAGACCTCCAGACATTCTAGTTGTGCTACCTTAGAGTTTCTTCAACACAGAGTTGGAGTGGGATGAGAAGCTGGTACCTTGCCTCTTCTGAGGAGATAAAATAGGCCTCAACTTGAATAATGTTCTTGGCTGCATCCAATCAGAGTGGGAATTCTGTCACACTGAACTGGGGAGTACAGTAAGGGGACAGGGAGAGAGAGCAGGTCATGGCTCAAATGCTACAGACTCTTACTGGTATGGTGTGTGTGTGTGTCCATCTGGGTGTTTGTGTGCACACACTCACATATGTACACATAAGATTTCATAGACTTTCTTGAACAAATAGTTCTTCATTTGCTGTATTTCTAAGGAAAATTTCCAGAGACTTAAATTGTTGTTTCTTAAATAACTTTCATATATTATTGTTGCTTCTCTGGAGAGTTTGCAGAACTTCTCAGATTACCTTTCTAGAAGGTGTCTCCTGTATGTGCTGTTTTGGAAAGTTGCATAATTTTGCATCCTTTATTTTTTTTCATTTGATTAAATAGGTTTCTCTATTATTACAAATTTCATAAATATCATTTCTACTTATTGCACAATAGTCCATCAAGTTGCATATGCTCTAAGAAACTTTTTATTTTAGAACAGTTTTCAATGTACAGAAAATTGGAAAGATAGCACAAACTTTTCATATAGGCTATACTCAGTGTTACCTATCATTAATATCTAACATTTATTCTACGAGTTACTTTTCACTTTTTTTTTAATTTTCCACTACTTTGATGCCATAGTGAACAACTTTGTATATTAATTTTCTTTTTCATTTTGAGTTATTCACTTCAGAGGCAAAATTGCCTGATCAAAGGATTTTAGAATGTATTTGACTCTATAAAATCAAAATCCCTAACTCGGGTCTATTATCTAAATTCTGCTTGGCATCAGAGTAGTAATTAAGTTTTGATTTCTAAGTTTGTTCAAGGTGTGACTCTTAAGCATAGCCACTAGCAAAAGATGATCAAGAAGCTAAACGTTTCCAAGAATTAACAAGGTCCTCAGTATGAAATCTTGACAACCTTGGGCCAACTTGTTTACCCTTTCTGATCAGTCTAATCATGATTGAATATATTAAATGGCGGATAGTCATTTCAATTAACTGCAAGATAGAGAATCAAACAAAAATCACTTAAATTTGCTTCTATATAATGAAATTTTAGTCTAGAATAGTGGTTCTCAAAGCACAGTTCCCAGAACAGCAGAATAATTGACCTACAGAGGACAGATAATAAGGGCTGACACTAACATTCAAGTGTAAGAGTCAAATCCTCACCCTTAAAATATGACTTGCTTAGTCTCACATCCAACCCCAAGTACTTGTGTGTGTCTGTGGCAAATATTTTACCTTTCCCCAATTGATAAGTTAAAGGGCAATGGAAGGATATGAGATTAACTTCATGATAACCATTTGTGGGTGATCTGATATAAGAAAAGGAGGCAATAAATCACTTAGGTTAAAAAACCACATTTTGGTATTCAGGCCAGGCTGCTGTGGTTGGAACAAAGTTGCTCGGCCTCAGAGCACATAACAGGCAAGTTCAATTTCAGATTTCAGTTGGGATTTGAAAGCAAGTTCTTAGTTAGTACCACCTCAGTTCACCTCCTGTCACAAATATCTCCCAAGATGAAGAGGTAGGGCAAGCTAGAAGACTTCTGATTCTGGAATGTGAAGGCTACAAAGGCTAACAAAGTACCCGAATACCTAGGCTAAACAGCCAAGGAGAGTCACCCTCACAGAAGGCATGAATGTTTTTGAGGTGCTGTAGAAAAGAAGCACCAACATGTACTGTTCCACCTATCCCAGTGGTGAGGAGAATGCAAGTGTCATAATATAAAAAACAGGACTAAGTTGAGATGCCCTTTGTTCATTTAAAAATCTTATGAACCTTTCAGATATAAGGGACCAAGTCAAACACTGGCAATCCAAGTGGTCCTCTTAGAGTCCATGACTCGAATTTGTGCCTCACCCTTAAAGGAGGTATTTGCAGTTGACTGTGAGGCAGATAAGGCTGAGACCAAATAGCCCATGGAATGGCACCGATGCCTTCTCCCATTCCTGGCTGCTGGGAGTTGGGATGGGAAGGGAAAGGGTGGAGTAATAGAATTAATCATACCCAGGCCTGAAGGCAGGACACTGGAGGCAAAAGAAATTTTGTCCTCTCAAGGAAGACAAGCTCAGCCAGAAGCAGGCAAAGATTTAGTCCTGCTCTCTGAATAGGTAGGGCTCACTGTCTGATCTATGACTGAAAGGTGAGAACGGGAGAGCATGGGGCTTATGAGGAGCTCAAATATGGAAACTTCACTCTTGAGCAGAGAAAGAGGAAAAATTAGATTCAAAAGTTACAGCTCCCGTTTCTGCTCCAGAACTTAATAATTATTAGAAACTACCCAGAATAGAAGAGAAAGCACCTGCATTTCTTATGGAAATCCCAAACACTTCTCAGGTTTTATCAATTTAGGGGTACAAATGATGTTACCTTAGCAAGTAATAATCCCAAATGTATCTAGTGCCAAATCCCGCCTGCATAATTGTCAGACTTCTGAGCCTGCTGGTGTTCCCCTCCCTGTTAGGCTCCCCCAGGAGTGCTGGAAGGTCTTCCAGGTGCTCCTGAAGAAGTCTGGCCCACTGCCTAAGCCTTGCTCCAAACTATGACCTCAGCCTTCCCCCTTGGGCCAAGAGTTCTGGCAGGCTGCTCACCACCACCCACAAGCAAAACTGCTCTGGGACACCCTGTTACTCTACCAAGAAGAGCAAAAGCTCTTTGTCATTTGTCTTGTTTGGTCTGGGGACTGGGAGAAATGAAGATATTCAGGCAAAAGAGCAACCTGGAGTTCAGAGACCAGACGGGTCAGTATGTACTGCACTTTATGGACACAAATATGTACTATGCAAACCAGTATTCCTAATAATTGCCTCTGATAAATAGTGGAATGCTACAGTGCTCTGTGGTTTCATTGTAGCTTTAAAATTAAGATGCATAATAGAACTTGCACATGCAATTTTTCAACATTTTTTCCCTTAGAGCTCATCTTCGCAGTTTGTCAGAGATGATAATGATTATTGTTCACTCGGATAGCTCTGGCCTGACAGAAGACAGCAGAATGAAACAGTCTAGCAATAACATTAGCACTGTGTACCTGTTTAGCAAGTAGTGCCTTTGGCCAAGCCTGGGGTTGGGGGAACATCCAGAACAGGCTGTTTTGAGAAGCTTGTCCACATTCTTAGGAGAGAAGATTTCATCCAATTGAATGATCAATTCCAAGGTGGCATTGGTTAACTTTTTTAATATTAAATTTCTTTTTTGCTTTTTAAAACGTCATTGAAATTTTGTTTTGGTCAGAAAGTAATTTATAATTGTTTAAGCAAATCAAATAATTCAGAGGCATAAAATAGGCACCCCCTTTTTCCCTCCAATCCCACCCTTTTGAGTTTGCCATGTTTCCTATATTAATTTAAGTACATCTAAATATATTCACTTACACTGGTTTTTTTCTCCTAGTTCTGGCCATTTTTTAGTTATAGTTGCTAGAATGTGATATGTTCCTCTCTCGTGCCAGGAGAACAAACTCACACTAGAGTTCAGAGTGGTAATAAATAACCAGAGTTAGCTTGTCTAAACACTGTATCTACTGTGTGACGAAAGCTGGTCTCAGTTCCTTCGTTGTCACCTTCCTTACATCTTAGAGAGCATTATTATCAGAGGTATCAATATCATTCCTGCTTCACAAATGAAAAAGCTGAGGCTCAGGGCAAGTAAACAGCTTGCCACTTGACCATAAGATCTGTGAGGGCAGAGAAACTTTGTTCACCACAGCCCCCCAGTTCCCAACACAGTGGCTGGCATGGAGCAGAGCTGCAGACAGATTTTGGCTCGCATTTCCCCCTTGTCAGCAGTTTTACTTTCTGGGGTTTCAATTACCCGTGGTTCAAATGCAGTCTAAAAATATTAGGTAAAGTAAGATATTTTGAGAGTGGGAGAGAGACCACAATCACATAATTTGTATTAGAGTACCTCCTTATATTTGTTGTATTTTATTTTATATAAATGCATATTATATAAAACTTTGGCTTAGTTTAGTTATTTTTAATCTCTTACTGTACCTAATTTACAAGTTAAACTTTAACATAGGTATACATGCATGCATGTATGTATGTGTGTGTGTTTGTATATATGGGGAAACGTGATACATATAGGGTTTGATACTATCAGTGGGCTCAGGCATCTGCTGAGGGTCTTGGAATATGTCCTCTATGGAGAAGGGGGATTACTGTAGCTGTGTGTGTTCAAGTCCACAGTGAGTGGTGGAGTAGGATTTGAACTCAGGTATGCTACTTTTTGCTGCCACCTTAAGATTGTGGCACTGGGGAGAAGACACAAAGCTTTGCACATTGGAGCCTCCCTATCACCCATGAGGATCACAACCAGGTTTCCCCATAGAGCCTGCATAGACTTTGGGTGGGAGTGTCAAGGAAGTGGCAAGTAGAACTACAATCCCAGAGTCTCTTCCTCAGAGTATTGCCCACACTTGAATTCCATTTAACATCCCTGTGAAAATGACTCTTGGTATTCAGAATGTTTACAAACAAATAGTGAAGTTTTCTGGAGACTGGTTGAGGGTCAGTACTTCTGTCTTGCTGCTTTGAGGAGAATGGTCAGGGAGCTGAGGAATGAGACAAAAGCAGCATCCAAAAGGCCCCAATTTGCATGGAACCAGAGACTCTCTTAGAGGTGGAATTACAGGCAGGACCTAGAGGCTGCACAGCCCAGAGGAACTGATGTAGACCCAGCAGGAGCAGTGGCACATATAAGCAAGGTCAACAGTCTGGGAGAAGAGCCTAAAGCTTTCTAGCAATGCAGTTGGCTCACTGGGAATTGGGGTCTTAGGTGTGGGGCAGGGCACGTGGCCTCCTGAAGACTCAAAGCAACAAATCAGCTAGGAGTTTCTGCACAGGAGGCTACAGAAAGTGATGATAGCCTCTCCTGAGACATGTCAGACAACAACGTTACCACTGTCACATCAACTTATACCCAGTTACTACTGCAGGCCCATAGGGCGGGCAGAGAGGACAAGGAATAGTACATGACATATTTTCTTATCATTGCATATACTGCCTCAATCTCATTCACTAAATAAGACCAATGCTTTTAAAAGCTGGATTTGAGTTGAGGTTCTGTTTCTAAGAGGGAGAAGTTTTTGAGGCTTAATGGTGTGTTTTTGGCAGCCAGCCCCCTCACAGTCTTCCTTCCTTTCTTTCTCCAGTCCTTTTGCTCCACAGCACGCTCATGTACACACACACACACACACACACACACACACACACCCCCCCCCCCCCCCCCCCCCCCCCCCCCCCCCCCACACACACAGTGGGAGCCCCACATCTGGTACTTGTGCCCTTTGGTTGCATTTTCTCCACTGCCTTCCAGCAGCCTTGTCCAAGTTAAGTGAAACCAACCACTCTTAAGGATGTTCCTCTGCTGTTTCTCTACTTGGCAGCTTGTTAATTCTGAAGAGGATTGCACTTGAAAGCAAGCATTTCCTTTATCTTATTGTGATGCTGTTCTCTGATTCTCCTGTCACTCCTTTGCATAATCAGTATTTAAAAAAAAAAAAAGAAAGAAAGAAAGAAAGAAAGAAATGGTTAACCTCTCCATTGGCCTTCAGTGTGGTGGCTCCAATGAGCTGTCACGAACAGCGGTCCGGAACAAATGAGATTATACCTCTCTTCATTATCCACCCTTTTCATCCATGTACAGTAGCAGTGCTGAGATCTTCAGGGATCACATCAACCAAATCCCAAGTTAGAGATGTTTAAAAGAAAAAATCCACACTCAGTTGCACCTGTTCTTTTCTGGCTACCATGGCAAATTTGGACTTTGCACATAACTCCTTGAAATTTTAAAGTAAATGCATGCTTGTTTTGAGATTGAAAAGTTATTTTAATATGCATCTTAGACAGCATGGTTGCAATGGAGTACAAATACAACAGAATCTCAAGTTGAGATTTTCGTTTTAGTCCAGTGTATTCAAGGTAATGATCTACATTGTGTCAAAGCCAAATGGTGAGTAACTATACTGGGAGGATTAAAGGATTATTTTTTTAATCCACTGGAACTCAAGCCATGGCCCCTCTATCAGTAACATTAATAAGTATAAAGGACTGGATTCACATACCTCTTTTCTTGAGATTCTCAAAACACTTTTACCAAATGTAATTTACTAAATCACAGATTAATTTTTAGAGCTGCAAAGAGATTTAGAGATCAAATAGACAAACTCCTTATTTAAAGATGAAGTTGATGGGGAGTTCAATGATTTAGTCCAGATCTCCCATCCACTTACTGCTAAAACAGAACTCAAACTCAAGACTCTCAGATTTTTAGCCGGGAGTGATTTTTCTCATGACCTCGCTACTCAGAGTGGTGGGCTTAGTATATTGGCATCACCAGCAACTTTTCAGAAAAGCAGAATCTTGGGTCCCATCCCCAAGCTGCTGAATCATTTTGATTCAGCATTTCGATTAGCGCTTTCAGTGTCTATGTGCAAGTGATACTGAGAAGCTGGGCTCTGTGTCGCACTGCCATTGGGCACGGCTCTCTGGTCTTTGTTCTTGACATCAGTTCGTTTTCTGGACATGCCCAAGAAAGTCCAATAAAATAAGCACAACAACCCTGTGAGAGAACATTCTCTACTGAAAGAAAGGATGATAGTGACATCTGACCATGGCAATGGAAATGAAAGGTCAGAAGAGGATCCTCTGGAGTTTAGTGAAGAACTTATGCTGTACCCTTGGAAAAACAGCATCCCTTCCCTGAACAAACTTATAGTCAGGTAGGTGAGAGGAGAGCTTGGCAAGCCAAAATAAAACTATTAAATATTAAGCCTGCATGCAAAAAGTTTATGGAAAACTTCCAGTCCATTCGCCTCTCTGCTGCCAAAGAAAGTTTTCTAAACTGCAGTTTTGATAGACTTCCATACATCAGCAACCCACCACTGTTTGCAGGGTAAAGTTCAAAGCCCCTGAGCAGCTCCTGGAGTCCCTCTTCAGCCTTAGACCCTCTTTCCACATCACCCCTTCTCATGCCTTTGGGCCCCAGAAACACCAGGCTGCTTTCAGTTTCCTAGTATCCTGTGCCTTTATTCATTCTTGGACCTTTGCAAAAGGCTTCTGCCTGATGATGTTCCCCTCTTCTTTCCCCCATCATCTGGCTAATTTTTCCTTATCCTTATGTCCTCTGACTAAATGCCATGAGGAAACATACTCCAAAATTTGGTTAGGAGCCCCTCTTCTCTATGCCCATTATGCTCTGCATTATGGACTGATTATTTGGGTCCCCCTAAATTCATATGTTAATGCTCTATCCCCAATATGATGATTTGGAAGTGATTGTCTTTAGGAGTAATTACGTATAAATGAAGACATGAGCACAGGGTCCTATTTTGGGATCTGTACCATTATAAGAGAGACACTAGAACTCTCTCCACCAGGGAAGGACAAAACCAGAAGGCAGCCATCTGCAAGGCAGGATGTGGGCTCTCACTGGGAGAATCAGCCAACACCTTGATCTCACACTTCCCACCCTCCAGAACCGTGAGACATAAGTGTTTGTTGGTGAAGCCCCCCCAGTCTGTGGCATTTTGTTATAGCAGTCCAAGCTGACTAACATGTCCTGTGTTCTGTTATAGTGGTGGGAGAACTATGGGAACTATACCTGATGGGAGAAATCAAATACTGCACAAAAATGAACAATGATATAAGAAAATAAATTGAATAAAATAAAAATAGAAAAGATACCCTGTGTTCACCTCTATTGTGGTAGGCTGGTTATTACTCAGTGGTCACTCCCACAAACAGCAGTTCCTTCAGGACTAGAAGCATATCTCTCACTGTTCATCCCCAGAACACTGGGAGCAGTACATAGAACACATCAATAAATGCTGTTGAGTGAAAAAAAAAAAGAGCATATGAATAAATTTGTGCCTGCAGGAGATGGAATTTGAGTGGGACTCTGAAAGATAGGTTTTAATAGAGAAGGGAAGGAGGGAAGGGAAAGTGCAGGCACAAGAACAAAGGTGGTGATGATGTGTGAGTGAGTACATGGAGAGTACAGGGGAAGTGGGAAGGATGGGGGGACTTATCTAAAACAGGGATAGAAACGATGGACAAAGATGGTTGATTTTTAATTATTACTGTTACCAGTTTTTAAAAATATTCTAGTGAAGTGTGATGTACATGCAATAAAGTACACATGCCTTGAGAGTATGGATTGATGAAATTTTATATTCATATACATTGATGGCCCTGAATTGTGGGACCTCCCCCCAGATTAATATGTCAATGTCATAACCCCCGAATGTAATTATTGTTAAATTGGATATCTAATAGGTAACCAAGTTAAAATGAGATCATTAGCATGGACCTTACTCCAATACGACTGTTGTTCTAAGAGGAGACTAGGACACAGGTACTCACTGAGGGACACACAGAGAAGCTATAGAAGACAGCCATCTACAAGGCAAGGAGAGAGGCTAGAAGGAATCTGCCCAGTTGCTACCTTGATCTTAAATTTCCAGACACCAGAACCATGAGAATATAAATTTCTATTGTTTAAAACACCCACTCTGTCATTTTTTTTTTATGGCATCCTGAGAAGACTAACATACACACCACAGAAGCAGCATCCAAATCCAGATACAAAACATTTCCAACACCCCGGAAAGAAGTGTGAATGTGACGGCAGTGATAGTTGGAACTCATTTTTTGTTCCTAAGCAGGCCATCCACAAAGGCAAAATGGAATTTTTTAAAGATTAACCAGGTAACTAGATTGAATAGACTAGTATGAACTGGCAGTGGGGATGGTGAGGAAGAGAAGGAGAGAAAAAAGAGGCAGTGGTACAATTTGGAGTCTCTTGATAAAGTTGGGGAATCAGAGAGAGGGTAGTGATGATGAGAATGAAGTGTCGTTTTAAGGATGTAAGAATAGCAATGATGAACAAGAGGGGAGAATCAAAGAAAACAACCAGAATTTTTGAAGGAGACTGAAGCGAGGAAGTACTGATGAGAAATAGTGGATTTGGGGGGGAAAAAAGTGAGACAGGTGGGAAATGATGAGCGCCATCCTGGGTTTGGATCACCCTGGGTTGGCGGGGATGGCGAACATGTCAGATATGATATACCTAGAGGTGGAAATATAAGACTGGAGCCCAAGACAAGGGAGGATGAAAGTATAGATGTTATTGGAATTAATTACTATAGATGTAATTGGATGTGGGCCTTGTATGGAGAAGAAAGAAGTCAAGGATGAATACTAACACATTAGCACAGTAATAGCAGCTAATGTGTATAAGGTGCTAACTACCAGGATGGTGTTAAACTAAAGATTTTGCACAATCCTCACAACAATCCTGGGCGGGGGCGGGGGGGACAGAACATTGTTATTAACATCCCTGATTGACCAAGGAAAAAAACCAAGGCACAGAGAGATTAAGTAACTTGTCTAAAGTCACACAGGAAGTACTAGATCTGGTTTCAAATGCAGACACCCTGACACCAGTTCACCCACGCTAGTGTACTTAGAAGAAAGATGAGCCAGTTGAAGAGGAGACCATCTATGGTCTTCTTTATCCCAGATAAAGCCTACTGATATGCTATCTATTGTTTAAAAGTCCTCAAGCTATGATGCTGATGTCTTCAGAGCTTAACAAGCCTTTGCCATCAGTAAGTTCCTCTCAAACTCAACCTCAAAACCCTGATTGCACATTAATAAATGCAGCTGCCTTCGATGTGTTCTGCTGCCTGAGGGGTTCAAATCAGCTGCCTATCTTTACTATTAGCTCACATCCTTGAGGATAGTATATTTATTAGAAACTGTCCCAATTACATAAATAGTTAACTTCTTAAACTTTTCCTGTATCTAGTCCTTGAGCCTAAACTCTTCCTCCATAGTCTCATTTAGCTCAGTATCTTTATCTCTCTCGCACATGGAGACCCAGCATCACTCATAGTCCCCATGTCTAGGGGAAGACAAGATTACATTTCCGTGAGTGTGCTTCCATGCATATTTTGCAATTTCAGAGCTGTCTGTAAGCCTGAAGAAATACCTTCTATTGAATCAAGTAAAAGACACTGACAGGTGCAAAATTCTGAACCACCAGAATTTAACCAAAAAGGTCTCTGGGTCTTTCTGTTAAACAATTTTCCTTCCTCTCCTATAGTGATCCAGATTCATCTCTGGGTTATTATTTTTTTTCGGTAATTGTGTATTTATAAAATAACACTTCATGCGCACCCAGAAAATTTGCAGGATTTTTCATAACTAAAGAGATTTCTATTCCCTAAAACCATCCATGTGTGGTGGAAATACAGGATTTGCTCTGTGTTTTAATGCAATGTGTGGTAAAGGGCTGAAGCCCCACTTAGTATCACAACTGAAATGATGTTCAAAGCATCCAACCATTATGTTTAAAGTCCTACATTGCCATTATCAAGTTATTTTTTACTAAGAAAAACCCATTTCTCTTAGTGACATAGCAGGATTCTTTGGAAATACAGAAAAGAGCCATTTGGGGAAAACAAAATACTAAATCTAGAAACATTTTGGATTTTTAATATTTTTTTCTACCAAGTCATATGAGAGATTTCTTATTCCATAGCAGGTGTCTGGCCACAAATATCATAATTTAATCATTATAGCTATCAATAAATCTGACTTGCATGTAGAATGTTAATAATCATACCAAACACTATTAACAAGAGTGAATTGTACATGTATTAAGCTTTATGATTTACAAATGATTCTATTTGTTTAGTTTTATTTTAGACTCTCCCAATGACCCTGAAGTACAGAAAGTAGGTTTTAGTGTTCCCTTTTTATATGCAAGGACTCTGAAACACAGAGAGAGAGGAAGCGAGTTTCCAAATAATACTTAGTTGGAGGGATAGAGACTTTCCAGCCACATTTCTTTACCAATTGGCAGGATAATTACTATAATCTCAAAGTTATGATTTATTTACAGAGTTTAAGTATTTAAATTCTCTATACACTGTATCTGTAGTTAGTGAACAATCTCAAGACCTATTTTGTAGATAGTTGTTACCTATTTTGTAGATAAAATCAGCTGAGATACTGCCCATAACACCTGCTACCGAAAGAATCCCAAATTTGAGATAAGTAGTTGTCTAATAAGTTTCAATTTCAAAGCTAAACATTCTCAAACTCTCAGAATCTGATACCAGACCATTTTGCTTACTTAAGTGGGGGGTGTAAAATGATTTTAACGTATCATTCTTTCCATGATATATGTGGGTGACCCTTTATTAGTGTGTCACATTAACATCTGTATAGCATTAGCTTGAGAAAGCATATTCATTACACTATTTGACTCTGTCATAGACCCTGTGAGTCATATTGGGTTAATAGTAATAGTCCCATTTTCCAGACAAGAAAACCAAATATTTATGGCATGCCTACTATTTATGTGGCAGGCACTCCACTAAGTGCTAGGAGTATAATGATAACAAAAGCAGATATAACCCAGCTTTTTATTGTTTGCAGTCTATTTTGAGAAATAATCATACTAGGAAAAGTAAAATTTGAATTGAATAATGACTCACATATTCCATCAAAACATTATACTGTTTTTAAAACATGCCAGGTTTTTCATGAAAGGTAGAGGTATATGTATATATATACACATATATATATGTGTGTGTGTGTGTGTGTGTGTGTGTGTATATATATATATATATGTACATACTCTCAGAATCGAGAACATGAGAATTTGGCTTTTCCAAGGGGATCCCACACAGATTTCCTGGGGATGCTTCAAATGATTTGAGTAGACAGGAGGCAAGTTAACGGAAAGGGAAGGGATCAGTATTCCAGGCAGAGTGAAGAGCATATGATAAGGTCCTGGGGTGGGCAGTCAATGTGATTGGATAGAAGAATGTAGATCAGCATGATACTGAAAGAATTGTTTTCATGTGAAAGGTTAAAATGTACTTAATAATAATGAGCTATCAGCGAAATAAGCCAGAAAGAAAGAGAAAAATATCGAATGGTTTCATTTATAACTGGAATATAGGCGAACCAAACAAGAAAAAGACACCCAGTAAGGGAGGGGGAGTATAAGGGCTCAAAAGGGGGTAGAAATGAGCACAAGGGACTATGGTGATGGTTCACGGGTGAATTGGTGGTGGGTAACCTATGGGGAATACACAATAATGTAAAAAAAATGAATAATAATTTAAATATAATATATATAAATTAATATATATAATTTAATATATATAAATATATATTTATATATATTTATTTATTTATATAAATATATAAAATATATATATAATATATAAATATATATAATATATTATATATAATTTAATATATATAATTATATATAATGTAATATATCTATAATATATATAATATATTTATAATTTATAATTTATATATATAATTAAAATAATTTAAATATGAATAATAATTTAAAAAATAATAATGATGAGCTATAACATATTTAGACATGGGAAGGGGGCACAATTTGATCTGCATTTGAAAAGTTATGCTGTAGAGAACACACTGAAGTAGGCCAAGATGAGTGCTGGTTGAAGAGTTAGATGGCTGTTGCATAATTTAAGTGAAAGAAAATAAAAACTGAAGGTGGAAGTGGAAAGCAGGTGAATTTGAAGGTTTCAGTAGATAAATGTACTGGAACTAGAAGACAGATTAAATGTGGGAGTGAGTAAGAAGCAAAAGGCAACCCCAGCATTCCAGGCTTGGGCAGCTCTGGGCTCACGTTTGTACAACCGAGAGTGCTCTAATAAGTGCAGATTTGTGGGATGAAGATTTTAAGTTTGGTTTTGGATGTATTAATACATCCAAAGAGAGATTTGTGATTTAGAGTAGAGTTGATTTGTGGGGGTGGAATATAGCTATCTGGGCCGGAGATACAAATTTGTGAGTCATTCTCATGTAGGTGATAATTAGAGCCATAGATGTGGATGAGAAAAGATAGCTCAGTGAGAGACTAGAAAGTGAGAAGAAAAGAGGGTCTAGAAAGAAGCTGGGAGAATTCCAACATTTAATGGCCAAGTGGAAGATGAGTGGGGGCCTCCCTGGTAGCGCAGGAGTTTGAGTCTCAGCACTATCAAGCTATCGCCAGCCACTGTGTATAAGTTTGATCCTCAGCAGGGTCCTAACCCATATGGTGCAGCAGACCTGGCCTGTCTCGCCTGCTGCTCCCCTCAGCAGTGTATTTCAGTAGCTCCACCTGTTCTGTTCCCTACTCCATCTCTGGTGAATCCTCTTACTCCCCATACATTTGACCTATAACCCAGTTCTTAAATACATAAATAAATAAAAATAAATCTTTAAGAAAAAAATGAGAGTGACCTGAAAGCCAAGAAGAACACAGAAGGAGTTGGTTTAATGGTAAATAAAGAGATTTTCAGGAATGAGAGCATTATTGGGTCAGGTAGTTCTGACAGACAAATTAAAATAATATATTCACTGAATGTAGGGACATGGTAGTCATTGGTGACCTTAAGAGTGGGAGCTGGGTCTCCCTGGTGGCAGCGGGCTAAACACAGTGCTGTGGAGCTATCAGCAGCCATTGTGGCACAAGTTCGATACTCTGCCAGGGAGATTCCCACATGGTGCAGCAGACATCTCCTGCCTCACCTGCTGCTCCCCTCAGCAGGGTATTTCAGTTGATCTGCCTGTTCTGCTCCCCACTCTGTCTCTCACCACCCCAGACCTCTGGCCTGCACCCCAGCTTGTATGCATAAATAAATAAATCTTAAAAAAAAAAGAGTGGGAGCCAAAAGCCAAGTTGCAATGGATTGACAACAGAGTAGTTGATGATGAAATGGAGACTATGAAATAGACAATTTTAGTGTTTCATTTTCAAGCACAATTAGGCTCTGGGGCACATGTAATCAAAGAACATGATGTAAAAAAATAAATAATGAAAGCCAAATTTTAGGTTGAATATGAAGATATATAAGAAACAAAGCAAATTTTGCAGTTCATCTGACTTCATTCTTCTGCTACCCTCTATTGCAGGCACTCAAGGTGCTCTCAGACATGAGAGTTCCAGCTTGATTTTCCAAGCTGACCCCATGTCCTACCTCACTGGCTCCCTGCCATAACTACTCAGCACCCCAAATTGCTTTCAGAGAACTGTCATATTGGGAAGGAACATGATAAACCAATTCACTGAAAATGAATGATAGCTGTGAATGTTAACCTGGGTTAGGAATTTGTGTTTTTTAAGGGACAATCTTTAACAAATCCAAGGGATTGGGGATACAATTTAGGAGGGACAGCTATGAAATAAGGGGCTATAGTAAAGAGAAAGAGCACTGACTTGTTGGATAATCACGGAGAAGTCATGTCATCTTTCTGGGACCCCCATTTCTCATTTGTCCAATCATCTCTGGAGTTGGATGACACCTCCCAGGTCCTCCCAGCCCTGGTACAGTAGAACACTGTAGCATACTCAGACCATGTCAATGATATGGCTGCTTGGAAGGGGAAAGAAAAGAGGAGAGAGAGAGAGAGAGAGAAAGAGAGAGAGAGAGAGAGAGAGAGAGAATCTCCTGCTTCTAGGAAGATGGTTTAAAATTAGGTTGAGCTAGAATAGAATCAATTGAGGTGTGTAAATCAGATCATATTTTAAGTGCTCAGAGAAGCTGCTACTTAAAAAAAAAAAAGAAAGAACTCCTGAAGGCAATCTTCAGTAAAGTGGAGTCCTTTTGTAGAAAGCATAAACCCTCTCTGGATTTATCTCTTTCTAATCGCCCTAATGTTCATCTACCAGGTTTCTAGAAGGCACTAGGTACATTTGTACCTTTGAACAATGTATAGTAAAGAAATGGCTGAGATGCTCCAATAAAGATGGATCCTTGACTTCCTCTTTCAATCCTTTCTTTACTGCATTTGCTTTTGAAAAGCACTTTTCCCTTTGCACTCTAGCTTTTGAAATATTCCTTTCGAAGTCACTTCACGCAGTAGACAGTAGAGAAGATGTGCTGTTACCAGGAGCGGGGTATGATATGCATCAAAATACCTCCTCTAATTCAGAACCACAGGCTAGAAATGGATGGATGGTGCGTAACAGGTGAGCAACTCTGTGTCTGAGCTCTAGCTTGGGGAAAGTTATACCAGTAAATTATTTGAGACTTCAGTGTTTCTGTTCTTGCCAGCTTCCCCTCCCAAAGCTGGCTAGTGCTCTGGCCTACATTTATAGTCTCCATTTCCTTCACTTAGAGAAGACAAGTTGTCCAAGTTAATCTATTAGTTAGCCTTCTGCATTAACACAAAACACATGGTGCTCCATGCTTCATTAGTACGGACAAGGTGCTCCACTCACCATGTCCCTGGCAGAGCGTACTGTGGTGGTTGCCCCCAAATAAATGCCTTCATGTTCTGCACCCTTCCGAACTTACAGTCTCAATCCACAGCCGCTCTCCTCACTCAACGAACTGGACAAAGGCTTCTGATCTCCTGCCAGCAGCCACTTCTGTGTTGATTAATACTTCCGTCTCTCTCTGTGCCAGGCCAAACCAAGCTGGGTTTGCCTCCTCCAGCATTTGCTGCCCATTCAAAAGAGCAAGAGCTGTGCAGCTGGACAGATCTGTCGGCCTAGGGCCGGCTCTAGAGATGAGATGATTAAAGAAGATAATGATGAATGAAGGACTCACAGGTGAAAAATGATTTCTTTGGAATCCTTATTGATCTGCCAGCTGAGGTCTTTTTCATGTGGAACCTAAATTTGACATATCAAATTGAACCTGATTTTTGAATAGCTTGTGCAATTTTAAAACTAGCAGTGACTTCAGATGGAGTCTAGGTGGGGAAACTGAGGCTCAGGGCATGGGAGTGATGACCCAAAGTAACAGAGGTCAAAAGCAATACTAGGGTTAGGACTTAGGTCACTACACCAGGCTGAAGGATCAGCTTCAACGACCCAGGATCTATCGTGAGCTACTCTTATATTCCTGGTGGTATAAAAGACAAGGTCAAATGACACTATTCTAATATAGACCTTGGCTCCAAGTGGGGCAGTAAAAAGAAGATACACAGGAGAAGACATGGTGTTACTCCTTATATAGAGTAGCTAAAAAACCGTGACTCTCACCTTACATACTTGGGACTGGGGGGAAGTATTAGATGGTGCCTCATATGTGTAGCCTTCTTTCCGAGAGAGCTCTCTTTCCTAACATTTCACTTTGGGACTTATTCCACAAAATGAAGAATATAAAGATGGAGTGAAGGTCCATCTAAGTGGACTATGGTAGGCAGAGGCAATGGCTACATATTCCATATTCCAGTTCTGGTATTACAGGTCTCTGGAGCAAACCCAGACCAGTCAATACCTTCTTTTAATGTGCAATCCAGGAATAGGATCTGGATTAGGAAGAAATGCAAAGTATGTCCTTCTCATAGAATATAAGAGGTCCAGATTCCCCGATTCAAATTAAAACCACACTGGGAGCACTTACTAACCCCATCTCACCGACCTTGGCAAGCATAAATAGAAATGGACAGAAGGAGAGCATTTCATAGTCAAGACTGAGCAAAGATCATCTGCTTTATATAGTCCAGACCACAGATTGGAGAACTATGGTATATAACTTCATCTTCCTATTCTCAATTAAAGTTTTGGGATCCCCTTGTCAATGAGAAAGGTCACAACTGGAAGAATCATCAGGAGCCCAGCCACACAATGTCAGTCACATTACCTATATCTACCTTCCAAACAGCAAACTCATGTGTCAAATACTGTGCTAAGCAGTGGACCACAAGGGGTGACGAAGGTACAGTCCTGCCTGAGTTGCGCACCTCTAGCAGAGAACATAGATGCCCACACAGCTAACTCTAACTAAATAGAATAAGGGCTGTTTTAAAAAGGGGAGAAATGAACCAAAATTTGCTACTAACTTACTATGCTCTGGTAACTTTAATCCACTTCTTCATTAACTCATTCAGCAGATATTTATTAAGTAACTGCTAGGGCTGTGCTAGGAACACAAAGATGAATAGAAGATATCATTGCCCTTGAAGGAGTCACATACTACAAAGGAGAGATAAATGGGTAAACAATAAGCAAAATAAGTTAAAGCTACTACTTCAGAAATCTGTGCATGCACAAAAGATAAATCAATTCTTAAGTATTCCAAATAGTCTCAAGTTTTACATTAAAAAGTACATACTATATGAGTCCGTTTATATGAAGTTCCGGAACAATCAAAACTAATCTGCTATGAAAAAAAATCAGAGTCATGGTTGTTTATAGGGAGCTGGTGATGTGTTCCTTGACTAGGAAGGGGCAGGAGAGAACTTTCTGGAGTGATGGTAATGTCCTGTGTCTTGATACAAGGTTTGGTTGACCAGGTATACACACTGGTCAAAATACATTGAATGATACCCTCAAGATTTGTGACTTCCATTGTTTGTAAAAAGAACTCTAAACAAGTATTGAAGTCTAGATGAAATACATAATGAAATATTTGAGGGAAGGTATACTTAGATGTGCAATTAACTTTGAATTACTTCCAAAAATTATGATGGCCAGCTGGCTGGCTGGCTGAATCTACAGATGAGTAGAAATCTTAAAGCAGGGTCTCCCTGGTGGTGCAGGGGTTAAAGTCTCAGTGCTATTAAGCTATTGCCAGCCACTGCAGCATAAGTTCCATCCCTGGCCAGGGAGCTAACCCACATGATGAGGCAGATCTCTCCTGTCTCGCCCTCAGCAGTGTATTTCAGTAGATGTGCCTGTTCTGCTCCCCACTCTCTCTGAATTCTCTCATCTCCCCACCCCCACCCCACTCCTCTGGCCTAGATCCCCAATTCTTTTACACATAAATAAATAAAAGTAAATCTTATAAAAAAAAGAAATCTTAAAGCAATATAGTGAAATGTCAATTGTAGAATTTAGGCAGTGGGTATACAGGTGTACACTGGAAATTCAAGTTTTTGAAAGCTTGAAATTTTTCAAAACAAAATATCAGGGTGAAAATGAGTCTTAAAAGTTAAATAGCTAATCCCCAAGCAAATAAGATGAGAAAGAACTAACCTCAACCCATTTCCAACCGTCATCTGCCTTTCTATCTCCTTGATAGAGCCTGGAATAGTTAAATATTTACTTACCTCCTTGCTGCTCAGGGTAGCCAGATGGCACCGTTCTGACCAATGAAGCATTAGGGGAACTCTGCTGGTCTTGGAAAAACTTTTGCTTAGTTGGTGCTGCCCGTTCCTGACTTGAATGCAAACATGATGCCTGGAGCAGCCCTCTGCAACCACGGAGGCAAACCTAAAAGAATCAGACTCCTGTCCTAACTTCATCGAGCCACAGAAGCAGTGTCAGCAACCACGCATCTCCACACTTCCTGCTGTATTAGAAAAATAAATCCTTACTTGTTTTAGCCAATGTTGGTCAAGTTTTCTGTTACTTGCAACTGAAACATTCTGAGCATGAGGCAGAAGTGTAAAACAGTCTCATCGTCCAGTAATTGTAAGCAATTTGATGGCTAAATCCACAGTTTGGGGAGGAAAATGTTATGTAGGAGATGTAGCAAAAGGAGAAGGCCAACACTGGAAGATTCTTTCTGCTATCCTGATGGCTTTGAAATCTCTGACGGCAGTAGGACAGTAGGACATAGGGGTATCTAATCAGATTGCCATTTGAAGTAGTGGTGATCAAACTTTCATGAAGATTAGAATTATGTCAGGTTAAAATTACAGACACCCAAGCCCCACATCCAGAGATTCTTTTTTTTTTTAAATAACAGAAATTTATTTATTTATTTATTTTTTCTTTCCAAATATTTTATTTTATTTTTTTTATATAATATATATTTTTATTGTTATTTATGTCTTTTACATTTTGCATTCCCCTTGGGTAGCCCACCACCAATTCACCCGTGATCCATCTCCATGGTCCCTTGTGTTCTTTTCTATTCCATTTTGTGCCCTTTCCCTTCCCTCCCTCCGGCTCCCTCCTCACCCCCCTTCCCCCCCACTGATTGTCTCTCTCCCACCCGGCCTCCCTATAGTCCTGTTATAAGTGAAACCATTCGATATTTTTCTCTTTCTTTCTGGCTTATTTCACTGAGTATGATCCCCTCTAATTCCATCCATGTCGCTGCAAATTGCATGTGTTTATCTTCTTTCCATGCTGAATAGTATTCCATTGTGTATATGT